>RJWJ010034037.1:0-17505 GCA_004363605.1 Indri indri | reverse complement strand
TGAGGCAGGAGGATCACTTGAGCCCAGGAGTTTGGGGTTGCAGTGAGCTATGATGACGCCACTGCACTCTACCCAGGGGACAGAGCAAGACCCTGTCTCCAAAAAAAAAAAAAAAAAATTGAAATCCAAGTGTACACATGTGTATACAAACATATATGTAAATAAACATTAAAAGAATTGTAAGACCAGACCCTGTCTTTTGTAAACCAAAGACAACATTTTGCAAATAGTTATTTTCTAACCTTTAAAATGGTTTACCTGTCTGCAAAATTCCTGTCTTATGTCAGAGAACTGCAACAATGTCCCTCTGGCAGAATTTCCTAAACCTCCCCATATGGAGAACCACGTGAGGATGCATGCTAAACTATCCATTCCCCAGCCCCTTCTTCGACCTGCTCAACCAGAATCTTCAGGGAGGGACCTGGGATGCTGGTTTACGTTTAACAAGTGCCTCAGGTGATTCCCATCATCAGAGAAATTTGGGACACTGTCCTATAGAACATAAGTGGTAGGAGCCACATTTTTAATTTTTATTGAACATCTCCCAGAAGGGCCTTTCCTAGGTGCAGCAGCTTCCTTTGTTTGAAGAGGCCCATGCTAATTTGCATGACTGCCCTGGAAGCATCATAGCTCACTGCAACCTCAAACTCCTGGGCTCAAGCGATCCTCCTGCCTCAGCCTCTGGAGTAGGTGGGACTAGATCCTCCTGCCTCGGCCTCTGAAGTAGGTGGGACTACAGGCACGCACCACCACACTGCTGGGCTAATTTTTCTATTCTTGGTGGTGGTGGTTGTGGGGGTGTCTTTTGGTCTCTTGGTCTCTTGCTCAGGCTCAGGCTGGTCTTGAACTCCTGACCTCAAGTGATCCTCCTGCCTCAGCCTCCCAGGGTGCCAGGATTACAGATGTGAGCCACCGCAACCAGCTTTTTGCAGCTTTTTTCTAAGGCCACGTTCAGGCCTGAAAATTCTTTGAGACTCTTCAACAACTTTAATCTGTGTCCATCAGGGATACTGAATTCTTAGGGCTAGTGGATTCTGGTGATAATATGAAAAAAATCAATTCAAGTGTTGCAGAGGCCCCTCCAGTTTCCCTGGAGGACTTATGTATCTAATGGGGACAGTTCCCTGGGCCTCTCTCACCTTAGCTTCCCTCCCTTGCCTGGGAGAGGAGGGCCTTTTTAGTGAAATTTTTGCTTACTAAAGTGTTTTTCTTAAAGTATTTTTTGGGGAAAGGGAGCTCTGAAATTCATTTAGACACCAGAATGGCATTTGAATCAAGGACTCTAATTAACTAGCTCACCTGGGGGGAGACAAATCACATTTGTGGCATTTACCCTTTTAATATTTCGCAGGAAGAGTTTCACAAACTTGATTCTCCAACATCGTTTGGATAAAACTCACTTCGGTTGCTGTGTCAGCAGAAACCTACTTGAATTCTGTTGACAGGAGCCAAAAGGAAAACACCCATAACCACAAAAACCATACCTCTCTTCCCACCCCACGCAAGTGTCTTATTGGGTGGGAGCAATGCACACAAGGGCCTCAAAAGCAGTAAGAGAATAGGCTTCGAATCTGACAGGCCTGGGTTTGGAGTCTGCACCTGCTATCTATGTGGGGATGACCTTAGGTTTTCTCTGAAGCTCAGTTTCTTCATCTATACATAAAGCAGGGGCAATAATACCGAGGGCTCATGCCTGTAATCCTAGCACTTTGGGAGGCCGAGGCAGGAGGATTGCTTGAGCTCAGGAGTTGAGACCAGCCTGAGCAAGAGCGACACCCCATCTCTACTAAAAATAGAAAAATTAGCCAGGTGTGGTGGTGCGTGCTCGAAGTCCCAGCTACTCAGGAGGCTGAGGCAGGAGGATCGCTTGAGCCCAGGAGTTTGAGGTTACAGTGAGCTATGATGATTTCACTGCACCCTAGCCCTGGCACAGGCTACAGAACAAGACTGTGTCTCAAAAACAAACAAACAAAAACCCAAATATACCAAGTCACGATGAGCCTTTACATTAAATGAGTTAATATAGTGCATGAAAATTCTTGGCACATAATATGCATTTAATCCATCATGTTTATCTGGACTTCTGTTTTTGTTTTTGTTTTTTTTTTTTAATGGAGAATTAACAGGTGGTATCTGTCCCTGAAAAGAGAGTGTGGCTTTCATATACTCTGCGATGTAAACAGTAGTAAAAGAATAAAAGTTGTCATAACTTGGAGCACAGGGCCTCTGAGGATGCCCAGCATCCTTCCAGGATGGAAGAGTTCCTCTCCACTGCAGAGCACTCTCCCTAGCAAGGTCTGTCCAGCACTGGACTGTGCTCCAAAAGATGCTTCTAGGCTTTCCCTGACTGGAGTTGGATTATGTTCTGCCTTAGCCCCAGGCTGAGTACCACCTTGGCCTCTGCCTACAGGCCTGGGCACACCCATCCCAGCCTTGTAAGTCACCCAGGAGCCTGCAAAGGGTCAGCCCAGACTACAGCTGCCTCCTTCCAACCCAGAACTCTCCCCAAACACCAGTGTGGGCCACCTCAGACTCTTAATCCATTCAGGCCACAGCTGACTCTGAATTGCACAGCTAATTCTTCTGTCAACTTTGTGGCCAGCTAAATCCATCATTCCCAGAACACTGCTGGGTTTTTACACCAGGGAGAGGATGCTGGGGTTTGCGATTGTGCCATTGCCGGGTAGAGGAAGCTCTGTGGTCCAGGCAGAGAAGCTTGAACAGGGTCTGGGGCAGGAAAGAGCTTGCCAGGGTCTCAGGAGCAACAGCCACAAAGAGAGGCCAGTGTAGCCCCAGGCAGTGAGTTTGGGAGAATTAGGTATGAGTTGAGGTTGGAGAAGGTGGCAGAGTCAGCCATGTAGGCCTTATAGACTGTCTCAGTCTGTTCAGGCCGCTATAACAAAATGCCATAGATTTATGGATTATATCTACAACAGACATTTATTTCTCATAGCCCTGGAGGCTGGGAAGTTCAAGATCAAGGTGCTGGTGATTCAGTTCTTGGGGAGGGCCCTCTTGCTGGCTTGGAGATGTCTGCCAATTGGACATGTGCTCACATAGCCTTTCCTAAGTGCATGCTCACAGAGAGAGAGTAAGAGAGAGTGCGCCTTCTTTTTCTTCTGTCAATATTAAATAGAATTTTATTTACTATTTTAAATTCAAATAACATTATAGTAGGATCTCATTTTTGTTAAAATTATTTTTGTCTCTGGGTAGTCATCTAATGTAGCCTACTGTCTGTATATATGTATATGTCTAGAGTGTTTACCTAATGTTGAAGATAGTTGTTAGGATTTCAGATGATTTTTAAATTTCTTTGTGCTTTTCTGAAATGCTCAAATACGTGATAATGAGCATCTTATTCTTCTAAAACTCAGTCTAAAAAATTAAGAAAAATGAAAATAGTTTTTAGCAACTGTGGAACAATATAAATAGCCTTATACTTTAGGTTTACCTACTTTACTAAATAGAAGAATATCTACATGAAAATTGGCACCGTTCTTTGAGATGGGAAAATGTAGGTATCTGGATATAATTGAAAAGTGGCAACTTATACCGACTTTCTGCTCCTTCCACATAACATTAAAATATGGAAACAATCCTAAACACAGATAGTCTGAAAACCACTTATCAGTGAACTAGAGACAGAATGTTTCCAAAGGAAAAGCAAGAACCTTTAATTGCTCACAAGACAGAAGCAGGCCTGAGAGTTTTTCTAGTGGTTTATAATGTGTTCATCTGTGCTGGAGGATAGCTTAAAAATAATCTGCTGTCTTTGTGATCTTTACAAATCTATGATTGTTATAGTCAGCTTTGTTCCATTATATCACATTTCTAGAAGTATCATAGATTTGAATGAGGAGCATCTCAATTCAGAAGTCTATTATTCTATGGAGGTGGGGGAGTGGTGGGAATATATGGTGCCAGAAGCAGTTCCCTGTACAAGTAAGCAGTCCTTAACTAGCCACACAGGATCTGAGAAGCTAGGTAGCCAGCTAGTCACCTCCCACCAACTCCCCCAGAAATGAAAAAATGAGGAGTACTTTAGCAAACTTTGAAAGCAAACAAGAGTAAGTAATACATAATAACTAAAAGTGAAGGCATCAAGGGGTGAAGCAGAATTTTAGGTGCCACTCTCCTGGTGGTAATTTGAGGGGCCGTGGAGTGGGGTGGTTGTTGTGGAAGGGGTCCCACAAGTGAATTTGGATGGTTATTGGCACCTGTGTTTGGACTGAGGTGGATGGGAGGGGCCAGAAGAGAAGATATGCTAATAGGAAGGTGAGGGAACATCAGGCCTTTTCTCCTGAAAAACATCAGGTCCCTCAGGCAGGGTTTTAGCTGCTGCCCCAGCACCTTAGTCACACCTATACTTGAGCAACTCTCCTGCCTTGTCACCATGTGTTTACAGATCTTTTGTCTTCATCACATTGTGAGCAGGCTCCCCGTTACATATTGTCTTCTCTATACCTACCCCAGGGTACTTGCAGGCATTTGAGAAAGATTTGTTGGAGGAGAGTTATGATTCCTGTCTGCCATTCAGCATACAAGTCAACTAAATTGCACAATTAATCTGTAAACTTTTTAATGTTAGTTTCCTTTGCTCCCAAGTGATGATACTTTATAACCATATTGCAAATATATTGATATATAAAGATATATATATATAAGTATACGTATGTGTGTTTATGTCTGTATGTTACTGAAACTCCAACACTTGTCCCCAAGGCTGCATCAGAAGAACCAGGACAAGTGGTCTGAGGAAAAGGAAAGAGAAGTTTATTAACTTGTCAGCATATGAGGAAGATGCCAGACTCTGGTCTTAAAGTACCATCATCCTATCTACAAGCAGAAATACAGAGCTTTTAAAGAGAGTTTTCAGCTTTGAGCTATTTAACTATAGCATCTCTGGTGAAGATAATCTTATGACCTTTGCCTGGAGGATTATGTTGAGCCACTTCCAGTGCTATCAAGAACAAAGGATATTCCCCTGCCCCCCTTATTACTGGCCTCAGGCAGGGATGCAGGTTTTAATTCCCAAAAAGAACTGGGGGGAGGTTTTAAAGAGACAACTTGTAAAACATTTTACCCTTTTTCCAGTTGTTCTGTTACATGTGTGTGTATGTGTGTGTACCTCAAATCTTAACATTCTTGAGAAAATCTAAGAGGCATTTTGTTTATTACATTTATTTGATGTCATCTAACCAACCTGTTTCAGAGATCTTATATATTGTAATACACACTGAAAAAATGTTCAAAAAAATTATCCATTGCACAAATAACTAAAATCTAAAAAGAAAAACATGTACCATCCTGTCTTCTCATGAAATCATTTTTTCATATACTTTCCAATCCTTTTTGTATATTTTTCATAATGTCATCATTGTTGTCCTCATAGGTTAGAGAAAATTTGTGTTCTTTGTTGTTAATTATATCATTATTATTCTCCTTGTTGTTGTTGTATAGATTTCCTTATTATAATTTTAAATGATAGTCTGCTATGCCAATTAAGATGATTTACTGTAGTTTAATAGCCTACCGTCATTGGACATTGACGGCACTTTTCATTATTAGAAATAGGCATATAATCAAGTACTGCCTCACACCCAGTCATCCACTGTAACCTAACCTTCAGTCCCATCTAGCCATCAAAACAGCTCTGGCCAAGATAAGTATCGTCAGTTCTTACCTTAATCGACCTCCTCAAAGTTCCATGTTGTTGGCTATTCTCCCCTTTCTGAAATTCGTTTTTCCCTCGGCTTTTGGACACTCTCCTCCAGAAGGCTTTTTCTTCCCTTTCTCACAGTTCCTCTTTGGTATTTGTTCTGGAGACTTGAGCTTGCTTCCTAAGTATTGGCATTCCCAGAGACAGGTCCTGTCCTTGGTCCTCTCTTGCCTCAGTCTATATCGGGTCTCCGAATGTGGGAGTCATCTCCTCCCATGACTTCAACTTTCATGATACATCGATGACTCCCAAATCTTTTCCTTCATCCTAAATCTTTCTACCCAAATATTCACCAGTGCCTAGCACATAGTAGATACTAGATAAATATTTGTTAAATTACTGAACATCTTCACCTGGATAACCCATAGCCCTTGAAAATCAGTCCATAACTAAAGTCTTCATCCTTCCTCAAGCCCCTCCGAGATCTGTTCCCACTCCTGTGTTTTCTATTTTGGTAAGAGCCATTGTCATCTGCTTAAGCCAGAAACCTGAGAGTCACCCTAGGCTCACTTCCCCTTCATCTCCCCATATCTCATCAGGCAGTCATCCAGCCTGCTGATCCACTTCCTTAGTTTCTCTAGAACCTGGCTCCCTTTTGTCTAGCACTGCCTAACTTCATAGCCACGTCATTTCTCACCTGCATTCCCACAAGAATGCATTTTTTGCTGGTTCTGTCATTCTTACTAACACCCCCTCCCCCACAAGTTTCAAATCCATCTTCCAAGAAGCCGACAGAGTAATCTTTAGAAAAGGCCAATCTGATCCCACTTCTGTTCAGAATACAGGCTCTGCTTGCCTGGGTAACCTCACCTTCTGGCACCTCAAGAGCAAGCCTACTGTCTCTTCATTCCTTGCTTCTCCATATGTTATTTATTTATTCCCTTTACCTGGAAGGCTTTTCCTCTTCTTTTTGTCTCAAAAACTCATTCCTACCTCTCCTTTAGAATGCATAAGCAACTCCATCTCTGGAAACCCTTCCCTAAACCCTCTCCTTATATCTCAGGAGGGTGAGGAGCCCCCTCATGAGAGTCCCCAAGCCACTCTGAGCCCGCCAGGAATCCCAGCACTTACACAATTTCTTGTTACTTGCTGACTGTCTCCCTGAGGCAGGAGCCTGAGTATTTTATCAGGGAGTTGAGAGATATGATCTGCAAGCACTTATTGGAAAGAAGTTCTTTGGATAAACAAATTCCAGGAGCGGGGTTAAAATGTGTAACCCCACATGTGAAAAATATGTACTAATAAATTGTTTCTCTGAGT
The DNA here is from genome assembly GCA_004363605.1 of Indri indri. Taxonomy (NCBI): domain Eukaryota; kingdom Metazoa; phylum Chordata; class Mammalia; order Primates; family Indriidae; genus Indri; species Indri indri. Next base: position 10,523 of record RJWJ010034037.1, on the reverse strand, counting down.
TGTATTGACTTATACTGCCACCAGCAAAACCAATGTATCAATTGAATCATGTTTCTCAACCATTTATTGAGTGCTTATCACCTATCAGGTGCCAGAAGAATGATATTCTAGTATATAAATATTTCATCCTTTGGAGTAGTGTAGTCCAACAGAACTTTTCTGCATCGATGGAAATATTCTATATCTGTGCTGCCCAGTATACTAGCCTTTAGCTACATGTAGCTACCCAGCACTTGAAATGTGACTGGTGTGACTGAGGAACTGAATTTTTCTTCCTTTAATTTTAGTTAATTTAAATGTAAATATCCATAGGTGGCAAGTGGTCACCATATTGAACAGCACAGCTGTAGAGAGAAAAAGAGGAATCATTCAGCAGATGTAATTGCCACATTCTGGATTCTTCTCTTCCTTTTTAAATGCTGGTGGGCTAAGCTCACGTCACTAAGGTGTGGCCAGCTCACAAGTGCTATCATTATTATTAGTCAGCACCACCTATTTTGGGAAACGTTTTGTAAATAGGTGCTTGGATCAGGAGAGTAACACCTTACATTAGGAATACAACCAAAATGTTTAAGTCTGGAGACTTGAGGTAAAGTGGGAAACGTTACTCACACTGCTTTTTATCCAGAGGTGTGGACTCAAGATACTCCAAAGGAGGCCAGAAGCGTAACACTTTTGGAGAGGCATCTGTTGGACTTGTTTTTCCACCTAAACTGCCAAGCTTGTTTTGATTAGGCAGGAAGTGAAGCAACTTTGCTGGGAGAGAGCCCAGCATGTGCATCTCCCCTGGGGCAGACCAGACCTTTTACCTTTTACCTTCTACTTGGAAGCCTAGGCCAAGTTTTTGCTTTCCAATTTAAGGGAAGGAAGAAAGGTGTGGGCAAACCATTCTCTTACAACATGGTTTTCTTAGATTTTGAACCCAAGTTATATTTTTAATTAGTATCGGGTATCTGTTTGGATTCTCCAAATAATTTATATTCTCCTAAAACAGACACGTATTTAAATTGCACAATTCTTTGTACGTAGAGGACTTTGAAACGAATGAATACATGAGTTAGATGAATCCTGTCGATTAAGCATTTGTGACCTACTGGCAGCCTTTTATAAGCTGATGATGGGAGTGGTTGGAAATGTGCCAACGAAGAGATCACCTGCAGTATCTTGTACTGAAAAGTCCTGTTTTAATATTTAATATGAACGTCGTGTACTCTCGGAATTCGGGTAAACAGCTGAGCTGAGAAATTTGGGGCGCAAGGCCATGTTTGTGTTGGCTGGCCGGGCAGGCCTCTAGACAGGGCAGAAAACTTTGGAGTTTTCCCAGTTTTACTCCTCGGAAGAGAACTGAAGCGCTGTGTGAGGCCCTGCAAACCTCTCCAAACAGTGTTCCTACAGGATGCCCACGCGACCTCACGGGGGAAAACTCCGCAGACACTCCGGCCAGCGCCCCAAGCTCACTCCAGCCGTCCAAACCTGCAGCGCTTCCCGGGACGCGCGCGCTCGGAGCCGGACCGGCTAGCTCCAGTACGCGCAGCGGAGCGAACCATCCGGCCGGCCGGGGGTGCGGTGAGGGGCTGCGGGCCGCTCGAGCCTCCGGGTGCCCCTGCTGCCGCCGCCGCCGCCTCCTCCCGCCCCTGGCTGGGAGTCGCGCGTGACGTGGCCCGCCGCGGGGCCCTCGGGGGCGCGGCGCCGGCGAGTCCTCCCCCGCGCCGGCGCGGGGGTGGTAGCGGCCCATTTGAGAGTTTCCCGGGCCGGGCGGCAGGCGCAGAGGCGCAGCGCTCGGGCGGGGGGCGGGCCGACGCCGCGGCGGCGGCGGGAGGAGGGACAAAGGGGTGGGTCCCCGCGGGTCGGCACCCGGGCGGCCAGGGCTGCAGGTCAGTGGAGCGACTGGCCGCGCCAAGGAGGAGTAGGAGAGGGAGCGGGGCCCGGAACTGTGCGCTACGCGGGAGCCGCGCCCGAGATGCCGGTGCGAGGAGATCGCGGGTTTCCACCCCGGCGGGAGCTGTCAGGTTGGCTCCGCGTAAGTGCCCTCCTGCGCCGCGCGGTCGGGAGAAGGGTCGCGAGGGGGAGCGCAGGAGCGCGTGGTGGGCTCTGCTCCTGGGCTTCCCTGAAGCTGCACCCTGGTGCGCTGTAGGAAGCTGGGATTCTCCCGCCCGGACGTGGGCGCAGGCGAGGGGGTAGGTTCCCCTGGAGGGGTTGATGGCTCGTGGCCTCCATGGCTTCCTGGATCCTGGTCTCTGCTTTAAAGTCACTTTGGCTTGAGCTTAAGTAGTGAGTGGGGAAACTGTCTTGAACGCCACTGTCCTGGATTTCTGCTACTTTGGAAGCGTCGCGTTGTGCCGGTTGTGTCGCCTGCTGTATGTCTTTGTGTCCCCTTCCCTGTTTCAAACCACTCTGTCCGACTTGATGCAAAGTTGTAAGAATGTGTACGTGACAGACACTGAAAACTCATCAGAGACCAGAATCCTCATTTTCCTTTCCAATTGGCTGCCTCTGCAGTGTAAGTAAAAGTATTTTCAAGAAGGAATGGAGATGGAGTTTTGGGAAAAGCCACAAAAAGAGAGTGACGAATGCTTTGTACCCTGGTACTGTCTTACCTGTCATCAGTTCCTTTTATGCCTTCATTTGCCAAGTTCCCGCTTTTACACGGTGGTTTATTTTAGGTTATAAATAATCAGGAGTTTCACCTGCAGGGTTTTAACATTCTTGAAATGTGGGTTAACTTGGGAGTGAACACCCGGGGCTTAGTAATGGAATACAGCCTCCCACCTCTATTTTAGCTTCAGTTCTTAAGCGGAGTTGCTTCCCTGGCAGCTGTCTGGCCTGAGTAATCGTGGTTGTGGTTTCCCTGAAGTTCCCAGCCGGGAGTCATCCCGTCATAGAAACTGCCCTGCCCCTGCACGCGCCCTCAGCCCGGGGAATCCCCGCAGGGAGGGCGGGAGGCCCTTTTCTTCTGCTTTCTAGGTGGTCTGTGCTGACGGTCACCTTGGGAAAAGAGGTAAACCTGTGTCAGTGTTACTCCTAAGAGAGACTCCTGAGAGAGATAGTGGGTAGGTAACCTCTGTCAGGCACACCTGGGAAGGAAATCACTTTAAGTGAGAAATTAGCAGTAATTGCATTGTAGCAAAATGCCATTTAATAACCTGCCTAAGAGAATGAAATTTGATCATTCAATAAATTTTCACAAGCAGCTCCTCTTCAGCGTGGGGAATACCGAGATGGGTAAAAGCGTGCTTCTGCCGCACAGTCTTGCTGGGAAAGACTGCAAATAATTAAGAATCCACTGAGTGCAGTTTAGAAATACGGACAAGGTGCTGTAGCGTCTCCACTGTGGGGAGATGCTTGGGGGGAGATTGGTGATTTACTAAGGGAACAGTGACTTTTTGAGGTGTTTCTTGAGGTTTTTAGAGCTATTGCTAGAGACTGATGAAGGGCAATTTTTTTCCCCCTGAAATACTGCTGCAGCTTTTTCAGTACCACTCAGCTCATACTTTTTTTTCTTTTTTTTTTAAGAGTCTTGATCTGTCACCCCAGGTAGAGTGCAGTGGCGTCCTCATAGCTCACAGCAACCTCAAACTCCTGGGCTCAAGTGATCCTTCTCCCTCAGCCTCCTGATTAGGTGGGACTATAGGCATGCACCATGACACCTTGCTAATTTTTCTATTTTTAGTGGAGATGGGGTCTCGCTCTTGCTCAGGCCGATCTGGAACTCCTGAGCTCTAGCCATCCTCCCACCTCAGTCTCCCAGAGTGCTAGGATTACAGGTGTGAGCCACCGCACCAGGCCTTCAGCTGATACTTAATGAGCCCTACTGGTGCCAGTCACTGTGAGGAGATACGAAGATGAATAAGGCTGAATTTCTGCCTTCATCTGTTGAGCCTGAAAATACTAGACTTTAGACTCTGCAGTCTGTTTGTTGGGATTCCTAGGGCAGAGGGGAGGGAATGTACAATACAGATGCATACTCTGCGATACAGAAATACAACAGAGGGTGAGATTGTCCTATATGCATTCCCTTCAGGGATTCTTGCTGGGAAGAAAGGGCATTTGAACAAATTTCGGACAGTGCAAGCCACTGTAGAAAATGGGGCTACTAACACATCCACCTCACAGGGCTGAGTGAGGACTGAATGAAATGACATAGAGTACACTGGCATGTAGTAGGTGCTCAATAAAGGGGAGCTAATAATATGAACTAAAATGGGTGCTGAAAATTCTTAAGTGTTGGATCCTGGGTTGATAAGGGAGGTGAGATCTAGTAGTACAGGTAGGAGGTGCCAGGTAGGTGTTAAAGAAAAGAACTGAGAGAAAGAGGAGTTGCTCACACTGTCTTGAAAGGTCTTGAATGCCTGCAACAGAACTTTGGTTGGGGGTGGGGGGCAGGGGTGGTGTCATAGAAATCCCAAATGTAAATAATGGCTTCATTTTCCCTACAGAGAAGTGAATCAATTTCCCAGTAAACATTGCACTCCACTCCCTAAACGGTAAATATTACTATTTTTGAGACAGTCATAGGCTTAAGACCATTGAGTTTTTACATCACCCCCAGGGGAATGACATTTGCTATGACTTCTGCCTACATTTGTTTAACTTTCGATCTAGTTCTTTGTACATTGACAAAGGTCACAGCCAACCATTTCTCATCCGGACAAGTGTGAGAACTGTGAATACTGCTGAAGGCAAAGGAGATGATAAAATCCCCACATTAACTTTTTAGTTGAGCAAGGTTTTCTCTCCTTAAGAAGGCGGTCCTTTTAGGAGACAGGTAAATTTTTGAAACTAGGCGGGGCTACTTAGTCCTCTGTACAATAGTATGCTGAGTAGTAGTTTAAATAGTAGTTTAAAAAGTCATGCAGATTGGTTAGGGAGTGGCAGGGGTGTGGGTGTAGTGGGAGCGGGGTGAAGAGTTAGGAAGGGTTAGTAATCATTGCTGAAACTTTCAACATACTTTCTATGTAGAATATTAGCCACTCAGGGGATTCCTCGCTTAATCCCTAGAACAAATCCCATTAAGCAATTGTGGCTACAGACTAATTTATCTAGGTTGAGAGCTGACTCCCAATAAAATGCCTCATTGATTAGTCTCTAAGCAGTCATCAAGGCTCCGACATTTGCTGGCCAGAACAGCCTTGGACCAGCCAGCCTTGGTGCATAGAGGCATTTTCCAGCAAAGATGATCAGGGGCATGGACAGGTCTGAGGGTGTGATTGCCCCAGGTGTGGGTGGAGGTAAGTAGAATGATCATCTCAGGTGTTTTACTGAGTTAGCATCTTGATCCTAAATCCCAGGGGTCAGGGTCAGAGGTCAGATTTAACACCCATTGAGTGACGTAAATACATCAGTGGTTACCTGTGAACTTCTTTAAAATTCAAAAAACTATTTAGGGCCTATTTCACCCTTAGAGGAATTTTTGTGATGCCCGTTATAGCTAACAAGTTTAAGGGAGTCTAGGTGGTATTATGATTAAACTTTTTGAAAAGATTATATAATAGCAATGGGAAAAAGTTTTCAGGCATGCAGTCCCAACAACCAGTATTGCAATAGCTAGTTGCAGTTTTGGATGGTACGTAGGAAAGCATTTGATTAAATTTGTACAGTGTTGCACGAGAGGGAGAGTTCCAAGCTGGAAAGCGTCTGCTCCCACTTTTCCCACTTGATTAGGAAATGTACTTCTTACAACTTGGTGACTAACTGCTGGGGCCCTGGAAGGCCTGCATGGGCTGGGACAATTGCCACCCATAGTGGTGACTGTTCTTTCTGTTTACCTGGCCATTGCAACCAACGCTTCATCATCCTGGATAACTTGTGAGCTCAGAAGAGAGACTAAGAGGACTGTCATATCCAAACAAATACCTAATCCTTTAAGCATTTTCTCTGCCTTTTATGCTGTCCTCAAAATGGTATTTTCCGAAGTGTGGTATACAGATAGACCTACAGGTGGTATAGGGAGAGACATATTCTATTTTTCAGTTATTGTGCATGAATATTATATGTTAGGAATAAAAAACATAAAGCCAGCCACTAAACCAGATTTATTTCATGGCTAGATTGCTTAGAACAAGGCAAAAATAAATACTCAGCAAAGTGATGAGTTTGCTTAAGAAAAATTACAAACTCTGGGGTGAGTGGTATGAGTGAGACTAAGGCAGTAATTGTGAAGATAGCCCTTGACACCTGAGATTTGGGCACTACTGCTTAAAATGTGGGTGTGGCCTTTACCTATGGAGAGCCTAGTGTACCTTGACCACACCTTCAGGAGCATAAACTCAGAATGGTCCAGCAAAGTTAAGGAAGTTGAATTTGATGGACTTAACGTCTTCAGCATGTGCATCTTGCTCGTATCCACCCAGCTCTCTTATCTATGATGGCAGACATCATATTTGTGATGTTCTTTTAATGTCTGGCCCAGTTCTCATTCCTTTCTCTGCTTCCATAAGCCATCCTGCAGTTGTTAAGGTCTTTTAGTGTGACATTTTCGATATGCTAGAGTGCCAGGGGAGGAAATATTTTGGCACTGATGAGGGACACCATTCTGTTATCGAGTGATTCTCGCTCATGATCCATTGCTGAGGAATGTCTAGCGCCGAAGAGCCTCACATGTAAATGCATGTGACTTTGAAGTCTTTCAAAAGGTGTCAATTGGAAAGACTGTTGTTGGCTTTTTTTTTTTGTTTTTTGGATGAAGCTCGTGTTGGTCTGTAAAATAGGCTTTAAGAAAGGATTGTCCTAGGAACTGGAAGTCTTGAGGTACAAAACGAGTGACCCCTTCCTTTACCTAGAGAGATGAGCAGTTGAGATGCATATTCATGTAGTAGAGGAATAAAACGAGGAGAATAGAAAACACTGTTTCACTCACCAGAATCTCCAATTGTATGTATGCACACACCATTTATGAGAAATCCTAAGCTTTCAATTAGTAACTAGCACTTTAGTCATTTTAAATCAGTACAGGTATTTGTTTAGTATCTCTCCCAGGTGGTTCAAGTTAAATCAGGTCTTTAACCTTAAAACGTAATGCAGTTCTCCTTAACCTGAATATACCATTGTATATTTCAGGCAGTAGCAGGATACCTTTTATAATAATGAATGATAATTTTAACTTTCAGACTGATAGCTAGCCCAATTAGAATATTCATGGTTATGGTTTCTATTTATGTCTCTTCCTGCAATACTCTAGGGGTGGTGAGAATGGTAGGAGTGGTGAAAGTGGAGTCCTGATAGGTCCTCCCTGAATAAAACATTTGTGTTTTAGGAAGCTGACCTGACCAGAACATTCCAAATCATACCATTAATCATGGCAAAAATCTTGTGTCACATCCCTGAATAAAAATGTTTACTAAATTTTTCCTACGTGTATGTTAACATGGACTTCAGAATTAATATGGTAATTGTTATTTCTGTTGTAGACTTAAGCAGCCATAAATAATATGCATTATGTTCACAAGAAAAAAGGCTTCATCTTTGGAAACTTTAATTATAGTGTGCCTCATCTTATAGACACCCTGTATAACCATGGGACTAAATATATGAGTTAGTGACAAGGTAGGCATTTGGATGGAATGTATATGTACATTGTGGGAGGGAATTATTGGCATAGTTATTCTTTCTGATAGGTAACAGTTACTGGACTGGAATGAACAGATAATGATTGCAGTCCAGTTATATCTTTGCCGTTGTGTTAAAGAAAAACTTTGATAGAGATGTGAGAACGTTGCAGATACTTTAGATTTTGTCTCGAGTTGAACGTGAACAGAGGACATAATGCTAATCAGCAGGAATTAATGAACTCTTTTAGGACCTTTGTTCTTCTGAGGAGGAAATAACGTTCCAATGTAGCTGTTTGTTTCCATTTGTTGAGAGCCGTTTGTTCTCAGAGTATTAAAGGAAGTGTTCTGAGTTCTAGATTGTGTTTTTTCCTTCATGCCTTATGTGGCAGAGCACACCTGAGACCCTAGGCAGGGGGAGCTCTGCGATGGGACCAGAGGATGAAGGAATGTATGCTTGGTGAGGCAACCAGCCCACTCTCAATCCTTGGAAGACTGTTCCTAAATGTATCTGGCAAAGCAGATGAAATTATTTGAGGTAATTAATTAGCACAACTAAACATTTCTGGTTTTGAAAAGAATGAGTCATTCAGAAGGAACTTCCTGGTGAGCTCACTTTTAGAAGCCCCGTTCCTCCCTTACCCTTCTTCAGTCAGGCTGAATCAGTTGCTTTCTTGCCTGTGATTGGGTAGTATGCACATGCCAGTATTTATTCTAGCCCTTATCGCATCAGATGCATGCCACTAGGCACTTCCCATCAGCTGTGAGCCCCTCCCTGGTCTGAGTCATCTTGGTAACCCAGAAGCTGACAGGGCACCAAACACATTCACCAAGTATTTTCTCCATGAGACTGACTTGATTTGGGGAAGGCTTGTTGCAGAAACTAGTCAGAATCAAAGACTAACCGAGAATTTAGGAGAGTGAATTCCTGACATTATATAGTGAGTGGACAATAGTTTGTAAAAATTGTGAGCAAAAATCCTACAAAGAATTGTGGAATTACATCCAGATCATTTTTCATAGTGGCAAAGAAGCAGCATCAGCTGCACCACTAATTAGTTGAGTGACTTTCGTTAAATCTTGTAACTCTAGTTGTCAGTATCTTCATCAGAAAACGAGTAGTTATAGTTGATGGTCTCCTAAAAAGTCTTTTGGGGTGCTTAAGATTCTGAGGGTTCTGAGTGTTGGAGTGTAAAGCCTAGACAACATTCTAGATAATTTCTATTGGTTCTTACCATCTTAAAATGCTTCTGTGTTCTTTGAACTATTTTTGTGTTTGTTTCCTCTTTATTTATTTTTCTTTTAAGAAACAATCCAATGATTTCTCTGTGAAAGGCATTTTTTAAAAAGACAAACTAGGAACTGAGGAGTGGCCGATAGTTGTTTAGCTCATGGAGTGATGGAAGGATCTATTATTCAGTTGCAGCTTAAATAATGTACCAGCACAGCGTGTGCCGGATTCTCTTCCTTACTCTGCAGTCCAGGCCAGCAACTGCAACCATCTTGCAGAATCTTCTTGAGAATCCTCCTTCCTCTGCCTCTCCACCCTTCCCAGTAAAAGCTGCATACTGGGAGCTTCCGACACCCTCTTATTTTCTCCATGGACTTCTCCCCAGTGGCACATTGTCTAAAACGTGAGCTTGGAAGATGAGGCAGTCTTGCAATTGGGAGCCCTTTCTGATTAGTTCTTCACAAATGTGCTAAAGATGAGCTTCCTGGATGCTATTGCAAAACCTCATTGCTCACCGACTAGTGTAAAATCACTGGTTGTCATCTGAGTTTCAGCGTAACTTCAGGCACGTAGGAGTTTTCCAGCATAACCTTAGGCAGAGCATTTTGCTTTCTGTGGGTTGGTCTGTTTAGTGTCTGGGTGAGTTTTAAGAGGGGAAAGAGATTGTGGCATCTTAGACATCCATTGAAATTTTCCAGAAATGGAACTGGAAACGTGTGCCTTTCCTCCTGGTGTTATTGTTAGAGTGTAAAAACAGGCAAGTGGCGACACATAGAAATAAAGAGGCCCTGAGTTCGTTTTGAGCGTAAATGTGAATTTTAATCAAAGGTCAGGGAGAAATATTTAGTCTACTTATACTGCTTAAGTGCACAGTTTGGCAGATGACTTTGGGGGAGTGAAGGATCAGGAAGAGGCAGAAAAGGTAGACTCAATTTACTGAAGGACTGGGATTAAAAAATTTACCTGAAATGTTTCTATAGAAACAGCGTTTATGTCCTCCAAAGTTGCTTACTCATAATGAAGCCTATTCTTTTTCTATTTGAGACAGGGTCTTGCTTTGTCACCCAGGCTGGAGTATAGTGGTGAGATGGCTCATCGTAACCTCAAACTCCTGGGCTCAAGTGATCTTCCTGCCTCAGCCTCCCGAGCGGCTGGGACTACAGGCATGTAGCATCAGGCCGGGCTAATTTTTAAAATTTTGTAGAGATGGGGTCTTGCTATGTTTCCAAGGCTGGCCTCGAACTCTTGGCCCCAAGTGGTCTTCCTGCCTGGCCTCTTAAGGCTCTGTGATTACAGGCATGAGCCCCTAAACCTGGCTGATTTTTCTGTGTTATCATTTGCTAAAAAATTTTTTTATTTTTAATTGCTGTGGTACATACTAGTCGTACATATTGGTGTTATCATTTTTATGGTATTTCATTGAAGTATAATTTACATAGAGTAAAATGAACAAATCTCAAGTGGAGAGCTTGATGAAATTTTTTTATTGTGGTAAAATACATATAACATTAAACCTACCATTTTAAGTTGTATAATTCAGTGGCATTTAGTACACTCACAACGTTGTGCACCCACCACAACTACCTAGTACCAGAGTTGGATGAACTTTTTCCATGGATGTGTTCACCTGTGCGATTACCGCCTAGATTAAAAACTAGGACTTTCCACCTCTCTAGAAGGTTCTCTTGCACTTTTCCGACTATTACCACCACAAGGGAACCTCTCTTCTTTTTTTTTTTTTTTTTTTT
>RJWJ010034036.1:0-17484 GCA_004363605.1 Indri indri | reverse complement strand
ATGTGACACCTGTAAGCAAAATAGCATCCTAACTATTCTATCTAATTGGAATATCATTCATTATTGATTTTATATTGCATCTAGATGTAGCAGTAGCTGATTTGAAATCTAGAGGCACAATGGAATTTATTACTATCAAAAGAGTACAAGTAGTAGAAAAAAACTTAGTTAAATAAAAGAAACACATTCTGCTGCCTCCAAAATAAATGATGATCACTGTGACTGTGCTATAGCGTGAACTGAATCACAAGGAGAATTAAACCACTACAATGTTGTCTACTAAAATGGATAAAAGCTTATCTGTTACTGATTCCTGTTCTGCAATTTGGATATTCAAACTAATATGTTAAAATATCTAAAAATATAAAATACATGAATGAATTACATATATTGACTATCTTTGTATTAATAGACAGTAAAAATAAGAATATGTTAATAAAAGGAATATGATATCTGCATAAGTCACACAAAATACATAAGTGTACATTGTTAATTGTACACTTTTTAACATAAGTAATTTAAATATAATTGGAGCCCAAAGTGAATTGATTAGACAAGGCTAAGCTAAGAATTAGAATTTGACAATACATTATATTGTGAAACTCAGATGTTCTGCATTTAAATGTAGTTGAAATGCAGTCTCACTGATGAGCACACATGTGCATAGAGGGAAGTATAACTCAAGGGAACCAATCAGGGCAGGGGAGGAGGAAGGGATGGGCAAAAACCTACCTAAGAGGTACAATGAACACTATCTGGGAGATGGGCACACTTGTAACCCTGACTCGAGCATTACAAAAGCAATCCTTGTAGCCAAAAACATTTGTACCCCCATAATACTTTGAAATAAAAAAAAGAAAAAAGGTAATTATATGTTAAATACTACTTATTTTATAGTCTAAATAAATCGAAACCTCAGAGTAAAAAAATGTATATATGTAGATATATGTAGTCTCAGTTAAACGTAGTCTTTGAAGTGGAAAACATTTTAAAACAGTTTACTTAGCCACTTTAGGTTTTTTAGTTTTTGGTTTTATTTTTGACCCATAATGTGACTTATTTAAGAGAAAAAGAAAAACAGTTGTTAAAAAAATTGTTTAGTTATGGCTACACTTTTTAAAATCTGTATTTATATGTATATATCTGGAAAGGTAAGCTGCCTTCACAGGAGATATTAGTTAGCTGATGTCTTCCGTGTTTTCTACAGGATTGCGTTTGTGCGAAGACTCAGTTGCAATTTCTGCCAACTCAGAGAACTTCTAAGTGGTCCAGCCACAGTGCGACACTTACAGAAGACAACGTCTATTTCAAAAAAAGGTAACTTCTAAAATAAAACAAAACTTTTCAATAATGTTCATATTGAGAAATACTACCAGAGAAACGTCAGATCTTTCAGTGCTTTTGAGTAGTCATAATGCAGGCAGAATTATTGAGAATCGCATATGGCTCTGTAGCCTGACGGACCCGGAGTGGAATTCTGCCTCTGCCACTCCCATGATGTCATATTTTGAGCAAATTATTTAACTTGGAGCTCAGCTAGTCTTCTGTAAAACAGAGACAGAATGGTTTAAATTAGATGGTTGTTTGGAAGAATAAAGGCAATAATACCTGTTAAGTGCTTAGAACCATTACTGATATAAAGCAGGTGGTCAATAATTCAGTATATATTGTGATTGTCATCGTCTTTTGTATTGTTGACATCATCGTCGTCACCATCCATCATCATCATTATCACCCTGTTAAGGAAAGGCTCCATTAGTTGCCTCATAGCTTTTACTCACACAGTGAGGTATTTAGCACTACAATGCTAAAACTATAAAACTGACATACTGAAAAACTCTGTCTACGCTCTCTAATTTACCGATTGCTCCAGTGAGTTGTGTAGGTAGCTATAAGCAATAGACAATCCAGCCATTATGGTCCAACAATATAAAGGCTTATTTTTATTATTTCAAATGATTTCTAAGTCATTGGAGGCTCTGGTTTCCTTTCTCTTCTTACCCACTCCTTTAGCTTGTAGTTCTTTTCCCTCATGATTGTACTATGGCTATAGCTCCTTTCAGAATTAAATCTATATTACAGGTATAAAGAATAGAAAAGAACAAAGTTACAGAGTTACAAAGAGTAAAATTCTATGAGTCGATCAAACCTGTCCTTGTCATTGGCTTGGCTGAGAGCTTGACCAGCGATTTCTGCTTACAACTTGGCAGAGCAAGGTCAGGTGACCAGTCCTGGCCGGAAGGAAGTCTTAGAGGCTGGCAACAGTGCTTTCAGTCTCTGGAAGGAATGCCTATTGAGAGGCAATCCAGTGTCTGCAGCTTCAGAGGAGAACAAGAGGATAAGAGTGATGTCCTACAGAACAGAAATCTATCAGTCCATGTGTCTCCTTTGTATCTGCACAGAATTATTGCAGCATCTAGAAATATTTTTCTGAATTGAAACTGAAACACGTAAGGTGTATGGGCTGGTAGTAGGGACAGACTGAGGAAGGCATAGAGATTTTTGCTTTCAAAAATCTTTAAAACAGCAAAGTGTTTAACATTAATCAGAGTCCTACATGGTGAGGTTTGAAATTAAGTGGCCAAACGATTGAGCAAGTTATCTGGAGACAGGGCTTGGCTATGGCCTAAATTTTGCTGAAATGGTTCATTTACCCCAATGCAGTGATGAAACAAAGGCCGCTTGTTCACATTCCTGGTGAAACAGAACACCTAGAAAGTGTCTGAAGTCAGCCCTACCAAGCATACCATCCTATAGAGAAGAAAAAGAAAAACATAATATTTGAGACTTGGGCTGGATCAAGTATTTCTATATACATAAATAAAATGGTCGAGGTAAAACTTTTCAAAATTAGAATTGCAAGTAAAACCATATCCTAAATCTAGCCCCCAGAAAGCATACTCGTCCATTGCAGTGATGATACCGTTAGGCTTGGGGAACAGGAAGCGTCTAGAAGTCCTAAAAAATACATCTTACTCTGCAGGGGAGTGTGACTCTGTCCCCTTCACAAGTTTAATATCGATAATTTTCATGAGTTAATTTTCATTACTAGTAATTGTGTTAGGCTTGGACACTTAAAAAATTAATAATGAGGTATGAAAAGAAGCCAGTGATAGTGGTGTGGGAAAAGGCAGGGTGTGGGTGAATTTCTAGGAAAAGTCTCCTCAATTCAGAGAAAGAGCTACAGGAACATATAACAGATGATCTCTTCGCACACTTTTGTTTCTCTATGTACCATATCACAATGCTACCTACTTCCTGTTGCCATGAGGCAAACTAGGCTAACATAAAACCCCATATGCCAAATGTGATGAACGAAGAGATAAGAAAATAAGTTTTTTATGATAACCTTGAGCTCCAAATTTAGTCAATCATGAGGACTCCCTGTCACTGAATTTCCTTTCATATACACAAATTTCTTCACCATTAAGCTACTTTAAAGTTTCGTTTACTTGTTTTTGTTATTTGCCTCCAGAGAAATATAAACTAACACAGCATGATTGTGATACATAAAGAAATGTGATGGACAATAAAGACAAAACAGGATATTAAGTCAGAGCATTTTAGTTAGCGTTTTTTAATAGGTTAAATTTTTAATAATCTAGTTCTTATTCCTATTATTTTTCTTGGAGAAAGTATAATCCATGGTTGTCTAGATCACTATTTATTTTTATTAACAATTTTATTGAGACAATTGTTCTTTTTTTATTATTTTTTCTTAATTTTACCATCTTGTCTTTGTCAGGTGAGATAATTGTTGATTTATGTGAAATGACAAGAAATAAAAGAGAGAGATCCCACATACCCTTAATCCAGTTTTCCCTAATGGTGATATCTTGCAAAAATATGTTTCATAATCACACCCAGGATATTAACACTGCTACAATATAACATTTTTCAGATTTCTCCAGTATTCCTTATACTCGTTTGTGTGTGTGCGCGCGCGTGTGTGTGTGTGTACTACAGCTAAGATACAGAACAGTTACATTGCTACATCCCCACAAGGCTTCTTCCTGTGTCCCTTTTATACCCACTTCTCTCAAGTCCCCCCACGCTCACCCCCACCACCATACCCTATCCCATGGCAACCACTAAATTTGTTCTCCATATCTAGAATTTTGTATTTTCAAAAACATTCCATAAGTGAGCTCATACTGTATGAAGCCTTTTGAGATTGGCCTTTTTCTTTCCGATTCATCTAAGTTACTGTGTCAATAATTTTTTTCCTTTTTATTGCTGGGTAGTTAATCCATGGGACAGATGTACTGTGGTTTGTTTACCATTTAGCATCTACCTAGTAAATGACACAGGATTGTTTCCAGTGTGGGCTATGATGACTAAATCTATTATATAAACTTGTGTTTAAGTTGTGTATAAATACAATTTTCACTTTCTGAGACGAATGGCAGTAGTACTCCTTTATTACTTTTTTTTAATGACTGCAAGATATGAATAATATTCCCCCTTTAATTCTTGAGACTGATGATTTGTGTCTCCTTTATTTTTATTTTGTGTCAGGTCCCCTAGAGGTTTATCAATTTTATTGACTTTTTTGGGAAGAATTAGATTTTTGTTTCATTTTCTCTATTGTTTTCTATTTTCTATTTTATTGATTCCTGCTCTGATCTTTATAAATATTTTTTTCCTTCTGTGTGATTTGAGATTTTGCACTCTTTTCTTCAGGGTTCTTAAGTGGGATCTTAAATGATTGATTTGAGCATTTTCCTCTTTTCCACATGTCTAATGAAAGTATTTAATATTATGAATTATAAATTTCCCTCATAATACTGCTTTAAGTTTATTCCACATATTTTTTAATGAAATATTTTTACTTTCACGTATACACGGATGTATAAATATACAATATACTTTCAACCTCTTACAAGTATATTATTTTAATTTCCTAATATGCAGATATTTTGCTGTAGTCTTTCTGTTACTTCACGGTCAGGGAATATCCTCTGTGTGATTTCAGTTCTTTTAAGTTTACCGAGGTTTCTTTTATGGCCCAGGATGTAGTTTATGTTGATGAATATTGTTTGGATGCCTAAAAAACATGTTTATTCTTGTGTTGGGAGAAGTGCTCTTTATAGGTCAATTAGATCTAATTGATTAACTGTGTTGTCCAAATCTTCTACATATTTGCTGATTTTCAGTCAGCTAGTGGTTTTATTAGTTGCTGAGAGTGTTGACATCCCAAACTATAATTGTGAATTTGTCTATTCCTCCTTTAAGGTCTCTCGGTTTTTGCTTTGCATACATTGGAGCTTTGTTGCTTAGTATGTATATATCTCAATTGTTATGTCTTCCTGTTGGATTGATCATTTTATCCTTTTGTAATTGTTGGGGAAACTTCCATGCCAGTTCTGCTTAAAACCACAAAGCAGCTAAGTAGAAGTATGCACCTTCTAGCTAAAACCACAAAACAGTTAAGCAGAGTTATAAGCCTGTCATGACTGTACTGCTTGTTGTAAACCTATCATAACTACACTGTTTGTTATAAGCCTATAATAACTGTACTGCATGTAAAAACTGCTGTTAATCGGCTAACTTTTAAATCCTTTTACTAATTGGTTAACCTTTTATGCTTGTGTGTTATTGGATAAGACTAACCCCCCCAAAAAAGTATAAAACCTGACAAAAACCAGGAAGAGGTGCTCAGAATTTGGAGGCTTGTCTCCTCTGGGCCACAGGCAATAAGCTTGCTGACTCTCCGACTCTCTGCGTGCCGCTCGGTTATTCCTCTGGGACCGGTTGCTGTAACACTTGCCGTAACATAATGACCTCTTTTTCTCCAGTAATTTTTTTACTGTCATCTACTTTATCAAATATTAATGTGTCTCCAGATTTTTATTAATATTTGTATGATTTTTTTAACTTTTATTTTTAACTTTCAATCTACCTGTGTCATTGAATTTGAATTTGATATGAATTTATTGTAAATCATATATAGTTGGGTTAGGTTTTTTAATGTACTCTATCAGTCTCTATCTTTTGATTGGTACATTTAGATCACTTATATTTAAGGTAATTATTGAGATGTTAGAGCTACTTTATTCTATCTTTTATTTGTTTCCTCAGTGCTTTATTTCTTTTTCTTCTCTTGCTCTGGGTTAGTTTAGCGTTTTTTTTTATTTCATATAGATTTACTTATAATGTTTTTGAATGTATTTTTACATTGGCTTTAAAATAAAAATTTGAAAGTTCCAAATCACCTTTCTGAGATCATGCTTGCTAATATGGGAAAATATAATTCCATAACCTCAAGAACTTGAGAATCTAATTTAGAAAGGGTTACTCATTCTATCTTATGACAATAGGTTGTTCTTGAGCCCAGTGCTCACTATTCAAAAGACAACTTACAGAGGTGAGGGTGGGTACGTACACTTTCACAGTGTGTGTAGATACCTGTCTAAAGAATCCAGTAAACCTAGAGTAAGACGTTACCCTTTCAGATGTGGCAGATAACAATTAGCCAATTTTCTTTTATAGGTCACTTTGGATTTGCACTAATAAAATAAGATGATGCACCTGTTGCTTTGGTTAGACGTACTTAGTATTTATTAAACATCGAGAGAACTTTCACAGCAGCCTATATATGTAAAGACTGCTTATTTCCCACACTCCATGAATCTCCAGGCTAAATGTTAGATTGATGTCCAACTCATACCGTTTGTCAAAATAGTCGTCCCCAGTATTTACTGTTCCCTTCTGTCTCAGCATGTAGTAGAACTCCTGAATGTTTCCTACTCAAAGATAAAGCCAACATTTGTAGGTCCCCTTGAATGGAGTTTTGGTCATGTGATTAAATTCTTGGCCAACGGGATGCAACAGAAGTGGTATATGTACCTGTCAGAAGGTGTTCTTAAAGAGCACACCATATTCTTCTACTTTCCTTTTCTCTTTCTGACTGGCTGCAGTGCTGGTTGGAGTAAGCCGGCACAGCCATTTTGGACAATGATGTCAAATGCACTTGATGAAAAGCCCAGACAACAGCATAAGAGGCAACTGGATCCTGAGAATTGGGGTCCTAGACTTAATTTATATAATAAGGAAATAAACTTCTATCATTTAAAGCTATAAAAATTTTCTATTTTATGTCACTCGCAGCTGAACATGCTAATAATTAATGTACTTGTAAATTCCATTGTAAATACCTCTTCCACATTGAAACTCATATTATTTAAAGGATCCACTAATACTCATTATTGCAACAATAATTTAATCTTTTACAAACTAAATATTATCCTGTTACTTCTTAGCTTAAAGTGCTTGAAGAACTTGCAAATTATAATAAGATTGAGGTCAAATCCTTCATATAACTTTCGTTGTCCTGTATAACGAGCCACTGCCTTCAACTCCACAGTTTTAGAACATTTTTTTCTTCCTCTTTAACTCTTTATGTTTCAAACGTGACAGCCTTATTTTTATTCATGAATTATGTCACATGCTTACACATATCTTTTGGTCATAATTTTGCTTCAGCTAAGGAGTCTTCTGCCAAATTCCAAACAGTTGTTTTCTTTATCTTGTATTTAACTTTTCATCCTTCACTTCTCAGAGAAAGTATTTCTTCCTTTGAAAAATCTTCATGACTCCCTGGTTCATATCAACTTTTTTTATTTGTTACCTTCATTAAAATATGTACCTTTACCCCAGTACTATAAATTTTTTCAATTCATGCCAGTAAGCCCCTGTTGGAATATAGACTCTATGAGTGCATAAGTACATGTTTCTTTTTGTTCTTTAGTGTTAGTGTGCAGCACAGCACTTAGCATACGGTAGACACTCGATAAAAGCTCTTAAACAAATGAGTTTAAAAAAAAAAAAAAAGAAACTTACTACGTTCCTCTTTAGAAATGATGACTTTCCCATTCGACTTGTTGACTTTCTCTGTACATGTCATGTAACATACGTGGATAGTTTAAAGATCTCTGTGGCAACTTAGTCTCCCTGCTGCTCGAACTACTATTCAAAAATTCCCATCAGGCAAATCACACCTGTAATCCCAGCACTTTGGGAGTCCAAGGTGGTAGGATTGCTTAAGGCCAGGAGTTTGAGACCAGCCTGGGCAACATAGTGAGACCCCTTCTCTACCACAATAATTTTTAAAAAATTATCTGGGCATGGTTGCACATGTGTGTAGTCCTAGCTACGTGGGAGGTTGAGGCAGGAGGATTGCTTGAACCCAGGAGTTCAAGGCTTCAGTGAGCTGTGATCATGCCACTGCACCGAAGCCTGGGCGACAGAGCAAGACCCTGTCTTAAAAAAAAATTCTTTCCCATTCTATTTCAGTTATACAATATCAACATTATACTATAGACATTGATATCACCAAAATGTCAACCACTAAGCACTCTCTGAACACAACTATTTATATACCTTCCTCTATTATTTCTACTGCCTGTACTTGATGTCAATGGTAAAGCAATGTGCTGTGTTTGAATCTCTATTGTTCTGAGATGACACTACAGATCATTTCTAAAATTCTTCAAAACATACATCAGGAAAAATTGCAACCTGAGATTAATCCAGATGTTGGTGCTCTCTGTGACTGCTGCTAGGCGGCTGACTACTGATGGAGAGCATCACAACTCAACCGGTTTTTGATGTTACCCAGACATCTATCCGCCCTAAGGAAGTTAGTCTTTGATTCTCCACCTAAGAAAGCATAACCCTAAATCCAGGTGAATGATATAGAATGCTTTCCACTGAAGTATCAGATTTATATGTGGATTAAATAATGAAATAATAAATAGGAAATAAAACATTACAAGGTTAATTCAGGTAATCAGTTAATATCATCAAGGAACTAGGTTCTTTGTGTTCTGGCATCTCCACATACTGGTATTCCCTTCTCTCATAGTCATGAAATGGCTTTAGTAGTTCTAAACATTGTGTAAAGACAGGGAAGAATAGAGGTGTTACCCTCTATGCAGGTATTTGTATGGTCAAAGAAAACCCTCCCAGAATTTGACGAGAACATTGTCTCTCAGCTTCCAGAGGATATAATTCAGAAGCATGTGTATCCCCACACTAGTCCAAGGAGAGTGAGCCTGCAGGGGTCTGTTAAATGATCCAAGATTATTTATTTTGGCACAGAGTGGTTAAAAACTTTTCCTAAATAAATAAAATGGCTAAACATCTAAATAAAATTGAAGCTTTTATGAGAAGAAAAGAAAAGATGTAGCTATTGATAGGCCATCAACAGCAGGAAAGTCATGTCACAGAAGTTAAAGAAGCAACAGTTTGAAGGGGGAGAATTTAATTAACTACATAGTATGATTCTTACGTAAAGTGAGATACAGAAATGAAAGAAATTGCATTAACAACATGAAGGTCATTAATAACTTTGTCAGAGAATTTTTGTGGAGTGGCAGGAGTATACAGACTTTGACGGAATAATTATAAAATCTCAAAAACAACCCTTCTTATAAATGGTATCATCCAAGGCTGACCCTGCTTAGCTCTACCACCACCTGCTCTAAGTCTTAGAAGAAAACAAAGAACAAGGAAATGGAACTTAGAGTACATAAGTGATTAAAATGACAGCGTTCCTTGTGTTGACTTTCAATAGACAGATCAAGGGCGGGCTGTTCCACGTATTGCTCTAGTTGGAATTCAGGAAAATAACATAAAAATAATCTTTTGAAGATAAACCTTAGAAATTTGGATGGAAATGCAATTTATACAGCATCCTGTAGAATTTATTAACGTTTCACATTGATCGTAAAAGACAGATTCTACTTTTGTGAGACAACAGATGAATTCCCTTGAGGTAATTCAGCACTTTCTGTGCAGTGCCACACAGAGAATACTTTAAGAAGTGATATGAGGGAGGGAGGGAGTTCCAGGGAAGGTCTAGTGTTGAACACTGCCTTAGAAAAAAAAGGACTAATTTAAGAAGTATTGTGAATATTTATATCACATTAGCACATACAGTAATTGTCAGCTCCATAACTAAGCATGCTGTTATGTTTCTTTCTAGCAAAGTTAATATTTCATAAAACGTTCTGATACACTGCAGGGTTACCAACACCGTCTTTAACGTAACATTTTTCTTCGAAGGACTGAAACCGAGTGGTCTCTCCAGGGCATCATAAATCTTAGTTTTCATTTAGAATATAGAAACCATAAAGAGCATAAAACAATATTTAAGCCTCAGAGAAGACCAATTTCCAATACAAAATGGGATTGTTATGACAGTAAAGGAATGAGCAGATGAGACTAGGAACACTCCAATTTACACAAGGCTGCCAGGAACAAAATAAAGGAGGCTCAGGAGCCCCCGGGACTGTGCATGATCAAGCAGTGACCAGAAAACTGAAATGGTCCACATGGTCTATTCATTTTTTCAGCCATCTGTACCAAAGACGAGAGAATATCAAGATTTAAATGATATTGCTAAAGACAGAGGCTCAAATGATTTCAAATTATACATATTGAAACTCTGTACAAATTAAGAAGTCATCATTTGAGGTAAATATATAATAGAAATAACATAATTTGACAAAGCTTTGAGGTAAAATAATCATGTGGAATTAAGCCATAACACATTATAATTTCCAAATTGTATACAAGATCTTTAAACTTTTGAAGCCATTAAAGCATAGCAGGAATTTAATGGGATATCTAATTTTGTGTACATCTATTGAATGACTCATTTGATTCTTTTCTCAGAAGTTCTTGTGAGTCAAGATGTGGGTAGAGAAATTTCAGACTGTTTATCTCCCAAGAATATGTTATTTTTCTATTTCTATATATTCCTGGGGATTTGCAAAAATAACAAAGGTGGATTTTTCTTAACAAAAATCAAGGAGCATCTCCATTAATCTGTTTAAATGAGGAAAGTTTTCTGTAAATCTTTATTATGTTGAATAACACAAATATATTAATATACCTTATTGTTCTCTTAGTTAAAATAAAGAAAATTTATGTAATAATTGACTTAATCACCCAAAAAACAGATAATCAGAATTAACATTTAATATGCACATATGATATATGAGGCACTCATACAAATGTTTTGGATGTTTTACCCACTTCGTCTCCATACTATCTTTGTTAAACACTGATAATGTTTTAAAAGGATTTTATAAATTTGTTAACCAGAACACATACAGTTTATTTCACTGAGTACATTGAAGAGCTGAGGCTTCACCATAGGTATTCTGACTCCAAACCTGTGCCTATAATGAGTATGCTGTTTTGCCAACTTGCTTGCGAATTGTTTTGACTCATAGAACAGTAACTCAAGTTACTATTTTTACCTAAATTAGTTTTGCAAATAGTACTGGCATACTATGTGCCATTTCTATATACTAGAATATATATAGAAATATATAGAATATATTCTATAATATATAATATATAATATATATTCTAGTATATAGAAATATAGTAGTATATAGAATATATAGTACATTTCTTGGGTAAACAATTCACTTTCTTCCTTCCCATTGTTTTTGTTCTCCATCCATTAATAAATGACTAAATCTCTTTGCCTAAAATAACACAGTAAAATAAAAAATGCTTGTCTGTTGGGAAATACTTTATTCTGTAATTAATCACCGATTCTCTTGCATAAAGTTCCTAAAATGTGGCAAAAAAAAAAAAATGCTCCCAGTATCAAAATTACTATGTGTGCTAATTATTTAAACATTTCCAAACATATCCCATTTCTGCTGGCAAAAACTGAAAATGGGTATTACACAAACTCTCATATAATATGTACGCACAGTAAAATTTTAAACTTTAACTCTCGTAAGAATTAATTATATGTCTTTTCCTAAAAGTAAGACTTGAGGTGAACATGAAGATAATTGGATCCCTTAAGTTGTTGAGCTATGATACCACTGAGAATGGAAGATGGTATAGACAGAAGACATGGAAAATAGTCGTAGATTTTTGCATACTTTAAAATGTCACTGAGAGATGCCACTGACTAAGGATGATTTCATCGTTAACTTTTTGTCAGAATTAAATATTTATTAAATATTGCCAAAGATTATCAGCTGGTTAAAGAATTCAAAATGTCGAGACTATCTTTTTTTTAGAGTGTCCTTTACTGAAAAGGCAGTAAAACTATATTAAAATATTTGGAAATTAATTATTACTTTGACTATTGTAAAACAAATGTCACTAAAATATATTTTAATAGTGACTCTTTTGTTGTTTTACAGAATCATTTTTCTACTGCTTTAATAAAATATCTACATAATTGAAAGTCTTCAATATACAACATTTCCTATTATAAATTATTTTTGAAAAGGGAATTGCTTTGTGTTTTGAGAATGTTCAAAAGCAAAACCAAGTCTTAAGCATATTCGAATTGCCCAACATTAAAGCATTGAAATTAAAAATTATTGTTTACAAAAGTGTAAAATTGTGCAGGAAGGAGGTAAAGAGAGATTAAAAGAAAGGCAACAGATTTTAAAATTCCTTTCTTACCCAAACGCTTCAATTCGAGCTGGGATACAACCCATGCAATCTGCAGGGTGTCAGTAAGAAACAGAGCGGCAGATGAGTAGGAACTGACATCTGCGGCTTGGGAAAAAAATTGGCAAGAAGAGCAAAAACCAAGTAGTTAAAGAGCTCTAAGTGGCTATAAAAATGTAGACTTCTGAAAAACATAGGACAGTTTAAAATCTAATTTTTATTATCTTTCCCTATTAAGTAATACATTCTTGAAAGCATAGCTGTAAGTTAGAAACAAAATATTCATTCTGAAAACAATATAGAATTTGTAGAGGCAGGAATACAGAGGAATTTTTATTATACAGAGATCACTGAAAATATTTAATGTAAATCACCAATACTTTGAAAAATACATTTCAGTTTCCATCAGTGGTATTGTTGCAAAACTCTTAGGATTGTACTGTTCAAGAACTTCCAAGGTTTAGATAATTCTCTTGGTCAGAAAACAAAACCTGTTAGGATAATTGAATATATTGCCTTTATGTTAACTGCTAGAGTTACAATAACAAATAAATTATCAAGATGAACTAAAGAGGACAGATTTTCACTCAATGCAGGGACCATGATTCTGATATAATTTTAAATTTTTAATTATAAAATAGACAATGTATAAATTCATTATCATAAACTAACATTATATTGCTATAGCCGATAAGTAAATACTTGAGAATACATGCATTTGATGGTAAAAACATAAACAAAGCAAATGCTAAGGCAAAATGCTTTTTGCTGTGATATTAAATCAGACTTCTCTTTATGATTTACAGGAACAATTTAATAATGCAGTTAATTTGATGATAAAACTTCCCCATAGTAACACATATTTAGATATAATGTAAATTTGTCATTGGATCCTCTTCTCCTTTATAAGAAAATAAAGTTCTTAATTTATTCTTGGACGTGGGGTAGGGAAAAATAGAAAAAGATCATTAAATAATGTTGGTGTTATCATGTGTACCTTTCTCAGTTTAGCATATGGTCAGTTGTACCCATAATAAACATTACTAGCCTTAATTTTGTGCTTTTTCTGATAGTAGAGACAGGCTAAAAATATTGCTTTTTATTATCCTTGCTATAACCTAACTGTACATTTAACTTAATATTAATTTTGAGCCCATTCATTATGTTTTGGTGTGACGTGATGATATTCTATTTAAACGGAGAACAAATAAACTAAAACATCACAAAATCATTCTTAATTCTTCAAATTTCCACCATTAGAACACCTTAATAAGACAAATTGCAACCTATGAAATATTAATACCAGTGTCAAAGTAACAATATTACTTAAAATATTGTATCCACAAAACATTTTCATGCATAATAGTTATTAAATTTTGGATATATGCTAAAATTGGATCTCAAACCATTTTAACATATTAACTATTTTTCATTATAGGATGTAATCCATGGCTACAAAATGAAGTAAAACATTTATAAATATAGTCTTTTTTAGTTCATACTCAACTAAATCCCTTGGTAACAGTCTGCTCAGTGGCTTCTGCTGACTTTCCCATAAGCTCTGTTCCAGTATATGTTCACTTAATTTATCTTAAGGCTATCTTCCGTATTCTCTAAGAACTAGCTAGAGATCATCTATGGAGTCAGACAATGTTGGCCAGCCTAATTTGGGTTGAGCCATGTGATGGTAATTACAGTTGTGGGGTAACACTCTTACCACGGCCTTTGGCCATATTTGTACGACTACTTTAATTCTTTGCCATTACTTCCCAGTAACTGACATTCTTCTCCTGGGAAGTGTCTTATTGACTTCCAAATTAAATACTCTTGAAGTAATGGATTGGTTTTATGGATTAATTCAAAGTTGTTTCAAGACACTTGAATTGTAGAATGGCTGCTGGATGTGTATAAGGATTTTGGATCCTGCTAGACATCCTAGCCATTTAATATACATGGTTTTTAAAAAATAAAGAGGCAGGTGAAGTGCTACATGTGGTACACAGTAGGCTATCAACACTGATGTATTGATTGGTTGCATGAGGTAATGAATGGATTGGCTTCCCCCATCTTGATGGTGATTTTTTACTGCAGATTCCCAGATTTGAATGGAACTTACTTTAATTCATATTTTTAAAAATCAGGTATAATTTGCCTCAAATCATGTATTTCACCTATTAGGTCTGTAGATTCTGCTTGTGGAGGCTCTGCATTGCTACAGGCCTTTAACAAATATTTATTAAGTGCCTACTATGTGCCAGTGTTTAAGATAGAGTTATTTTATACCTTAACTGGAAAACTGTATGCTTAATTAACTACAGTGATGACTAAATCTAGTACTGATTCTTGACAGCTAACGATGAGTGGGTGAACCATTAATAATGATTTTTAACATGATGTTTAAAGTCTTAACCTTCCCTAGTGACCCAGAGCAGGACTGTTTATTTACTGATGGCTTTTGCCTGCTGTGATCTGTTAGTCAGGGTGTCTTGGCATGACTTGAGAGATGTAAAAACTCCTACTGAAAACTTTATGGGAGCTCTCCTAAAAATGAAATATCACAGAGGTTCATACTCCAGACGAAGGACATTCTGTGAGACTGAGAAAATACCCCAGGATGCCGTGTCCGTAAGTCTCTTGAACCCCCAATGCTTGGTTGAGTTTTCTTTCTCCAGTAGCATATGGTTTGCCTTTCGTAAAGTCTTATATAAAAATGCCCTGTGGTGTTTAGTGAGTACTTTCAACAACCCAAACTGTATAATCTTTGCAGCCAATTGTGAAATGAGTTGATGGAAGTTCAAGATTGCACAAAGACAGATTATTGCACTGTTTTGAAACATACAGTGTTCTTTTCATACCTCATTCTACCCCTCTCTGAAGATGATCTTATCTTCTTCCACACCTTTAAGTACCATAGGTATGTTATTTTCAATGAACAGCTAATGAAATAAACCTAGTTCTATTTACACTTGCTCTATATTTTGTCACCAGTGCTTCACTCTTGCATAACTTTCAACTCAAAAAAGTTTATTAATCCAGAAATTCCAGACTTTATGACAAATGATTTGACAGTGAATTTGCATCTGAGTAGCAATTGGCAGGGACTGCTTATTTTTGCTCTGCAAGGTGTCAGTTGGAGCAGTTTGGATGCTGGGAGTGACTAGACAGGTGGATTCTGGTACAATGTGAAGACTTTCTCTATCAAATATCTGGTGGTTGATGTTGGCTGTAGAGTAAGATCTCAGCTGGGTCTGCTAGTTGGAATAGCTACACAAAACCTCTTCATGTAGGTACAGGGCTCTGTCACAGCATGATGGCTGTTGTCCAAAAGAAATCATCGCAAAAGGACAAAGCAGAAGTTCATGATTTTTTTTTTTGTACCTGTCTTTAGAAGATATATAGTTTTACTTCTGCCATGATGTATTGATTGAGGCAGACAAAATCATTCAACCAACTTCAAAAGGGATGGCCTATTCCAGTCAATCAATAATAAGAGTATCAATGTCACATTTCGAGAACAGCATGCAAGATGGGGTATGCACAGTGGGCCTATTCAGAAAGCGCAGTTCACCACACACCAACATGACTTTTTGTTGACCTCATGTTTTCTTTTCTCTTGGTTTACTTCTGATTAGCTGAAGCGTGTCCCCCAGAAG
Organism: Indri indri; assembly: GCA_004363605.1. NCBI lineage: Eukaryota > Metazoa > Chordata > Mammalia > Primates > Indriidae > Indri > Indri indri. The sequence goes on along the minus strand of RJWJ010034036.1, from coordinate 1,393 downwards.
CTTCCTGAAAAATACTTTATGGGAGATAAGTTTACAGAAACTGCCTAGAAAGTAGGACAAAGAGAAACAGATTAGATAGATAGATATTAATAGATATAGATATACATAGAAACATGTTTAGAGAATAAACATTGGAAAGACAAAAGCTAAATAAAGTCCAGAAAGAAATCCATAATAAAAGATGAGATGGATTTATCAAAGAAATATAAAAATATAATTTCCAAGCAATTTCTATGGTTGGAATGTTTTTTTCCCCAAATCCCCAAATTCATGTTGAAACTTAATCCCAATGCAACAATATCAGAAAGTGTGGCCTTTGAAAGGTCTTTGAGTCATGTGCACAAAGCCCTCTTCAATAGGATTAGCCCATTTAAAAATGTTTGACAGAGGGAATTTTCCCCTTTCACCTTCTGTCATCCCGGGGCACAGTGTTCCCCTACTCTGGAGAAAGCAGCATTCAAGGCACGGTGTTAGAAGCAGAGAATGGATTCTCACTAGAGGACAAACCTACTGGCACCTTGATCTTGGACTTCCCAGCCACTAGAATTGTGAGAAATAAATTTCTGTTCTTTATAATTACTCAGTGTGTGGTGGTTTTTTATAGTACCACAAAATGGAATAAGGCAGTAATTGGTACCAGGAAGTAGTGTATTACTATAAAGAAAATACCTGAAAATGTGAAAATGGCTTTGGAATTAGATAAAGGCTGGAGGCTGGAAGTTTTAAAGTGATTGATGAAAAAAGCTCAGAGTGTCATGAATGGAGCATTAAGGGTGATTCCAGTGAGGGCTCAGATAAAGAGGAGAGGTATTCGGAAAGCCTCATTCTTCTTAGAGATTGCTGAAGTAGTTGCCTATCTTATGCCTGTCTCATCATTGTATTTGGAAAGCAAATAACTTGCATTATTTCACAGGCTCAGAGCAGAGGGAAAGTTTGCCTCAAAATGTATGGTGCCTTGAAACTCACTCATATCTAATTTAGATGATACTTTAAAATTTAACCTTTTTGGTTGATGCTGGAAGGAATTTAGACTTTTGGGGCCGTTGAGATGGAATAAACATATTTTACATGTGAGAAGGACATGAATTTGGGAGAGGCAGGGATAGAATGCTATGATTTGAATGTTTTTATACCTCCAAAATTCATGGGGAAACTTATTCCCCAATGATACAGTATTGGGAGGTATGGCCTTTGGAGGTGATTGAGTCATGAGAGCTCCACCAACATGAATGGAGTTAAGTGCCCTTAACAAAGAGCTTGGCAGAGAGAATTAACCCCTTTTTTACCATTCTACCTTCTGCCACGTGAGAACACACTGTTCTTCCGCAATGGATAGCAGTCAAGGTACCATTTTGGAAGCAGAGACTGTACCCTCGACAGACAACAGTACTGA
>RJWJ010034035.1:0-17506 GCA_004363605.1 Indri indri | reverse complement strand
TAGTCCCAGCTACTTGGGAGGCTGAGGCAGGAGGATCACTTGAGCCCAGGAGTTGGAGGGCTCGGTGAGCTATGATGACACCACTGTATTCTAGCCTGGGTGCCAGAGTAAGACCCTGTCTCGAATTTTAAAAAAAAAGGAAAAACAAGGAATTAGGGAGATGGAGACAAGGAGGTAATGGAGGAGACAGAGAGAAATTATGCAAATCAGAGCCAGAGATAGAAAGAGACCAAGAGACAGCAATGAGAGAGAAGCCAAAGGAGACAAACAAGGATGGGGACCGATGGCAGGAGACAAGGGTAGACAATCAGGCAGGGAGGAAGGAGGGAACACCTTTCTCCCCCAGACCCCCACCCCTACTCCCCACTGGCACCCACCATGCACCCTGCCCAACCCAGACAGGCCTCTTCCACCTGCAGGGCCCAGCCTGTCCTGTCCTGCTGGTTTGGTCCCCTCCATCCTCCGCTATGAGGCCTCTGAGGGGCACCCCGGTGGCAGGCAGGGCACCCAGCCTGTCCTGTAGGCTGACTGACGTGGCTCCCAGGTGGAGTATGAGCAGAAACCCAGTGACACCCTCCCTCGAGGCCCAGGCAGGCTCCAGCCTGCCTCCCTTTGGGCCTAGACAGGAAGAGACCTCAGAGGTCAACTCCACTGTGCTTCTCACTGTACAGAGGAGGAAACTGAGGCCCAGAGAGGGGCAAGGACAAGCCTGAAGTTACACAACCAGGCAGTGGCCTAGCCACTGGTCCCACAGACCCTGACCAGGCTGAGCTAGCAGGCATTACAGATGCTGTGGCCTGAAAACCTTGGGTCTTTCTTTCTCCTAAGTAAACTGCTTCCTGCCCAGGGGTACCCTGTGGCTTTAGTGATAGTGTTTTAGATGCTCAGATGTCTTACCAGATATCCCAAGCAGATGACTGCTATGGTTATGCCCATCAAACAGAGGAGGAAACCAAGGCTCAGAGAAGTCAAGATTTCCCAGCCTGGTGTCACACAACACTGAGACCCAAGGTGGGTCTGTCTGACCTTGAGAGCTGGGTTCCTGCTATGAAACCTCCCAGCCTCCCCGGGTGATGGGCAGGGAAGGGCTCGGTAATACAGAAAAGGGGGCAGAGGTGGGTGGCAGTTCCTACTACAGGAGAAAGTACCAGGATGATGGTTTTTCAAACATCAGAATTCTTCCTGGAGGGCCTCAACTTTGTTCAGCTGTGTCTTTCCCTGGGGGACCCCAGGTCTCCCCACCCCTCCAACCCCGGCACCACGTGCTGTACTCCATACCCCCTTCCCCAGCCTCTGGAGAGAAGGGGTTCGGCCCCTGGGCTACCCCCACCTTATTTCCCTTCTCTTCACTGTCCCCAGCTATGACTGTCCCCTGCACAGCAACTCGCTGTCCCCAGCTCTGCCCCTGGCTCTGTCTTACTGGGGCTCAGCCTCCTAGAAGAGGCTCAGATGGAGACTGGGGCAGTAGGGGGGGAATGTTGGAGAAGCAGCAGGCTGATGGGTAGATGGACAACTGACAGGTCACTGTCCCGGCCAGCCCTGACTCCCAGCCAAGCCCCTGAGCTGCATTCCCAGCCTCTAAGCCTCCCCAGCTAGGGCCTGTCACCTGAGGCTTTCCCACCCTCACTGAGCCTCAGTTTATTCATCTACATTATGGGTATAAGCAACCCATCTTCACAGTGTGCCTGGAACCTGGGCTTTGAGATACAGGAGCAAGAATAGTCCCTCCCTGATTGGGAGACTCCTGCCTCTTGGGGGACACATGATGCCTGCTGTGTCCCCCTGGTGGCCATAGTCCAGGGATAGAGGTAGCTGCATACCTAGCCCCCTGTGCCGCTCTGCTACTCTGGGGCCCACAGTTCCTTCAAATCCAGAGCATGGAGCCTGCCCTAGGCTGCTCTCAAGCTCATTCTCACAGTCTCCCCGTCTGTCAGTCCAGGAGGGTTGCTGCGGGGCCAGGCCCGTGCTTGGAGTCCCAGGAAGTGGGGAGCCCTGCGGCTCAGTCCCCTGAGTATGCCAAGAGCCTTTCTAAGAATCAAGACTGTGTGGGGTGGCACCCTAGGTGGCCTGTGGATGAGCACTCCTTTTCCCGGAAGACTTGGGAGCTCCCAGGGTGGTGGCCTCAGAGCCCAGCCCTGCCCCACCTCCTTCTTCCAGCTCTGGCGGAGGTGCATGGCCCCCTGCCAGGCTGATGCAGGTGGTTGCACCAGCCACCGGTAGGTTAAGGGTGAGAGGGATGGGTTCTGGGGGCCTCCTCCAAACCCCTGAACCCTCTTCCTTCCCAGGGAGATGCAGACCCCTGCCTGGACTCTGCCCCCGCTGCCTCAGGCTTTGGCTCCCAGTGTCCCCATCCAGGCGGGGCTGGCAGCAGGTTACTGGAGAGCGCTGGGAAGGGCAGGGTGAGTGCGGGTGTGGGCCCTGGCAAGCGCACTCCTCAGCCAATCAGCGGCCCGCCCGGCCGGTGGATTCGGTTACAAGCCCAAGATCACCCCATACTCCAGCCTCCTTCCTCCTCCTCCCGCAGCTCCATTCATTGGCCCGGCCACACTGGGCCTGCTGGGCACTGCTTCCGCTCCACCCCGCTCCTCCACCCCTCAGCTGCCGCCTTGTGGGGCCACCAGGGGCAGGCATCCCGGGGGCTTTGTTTGACTGGGCAGAATGGGGGTTCTGGCGGTGCTGTTGAGGGTGCTGGGCTTCCTGGGAGTGGCTCTGGGGGGCTCCCCTGCCCTCCCCTGGGACAGCACCTCCTGCCACTTGGCCAAGCCCATCCCTGGCAACCACCTGGGGTCCCTGAGCTTCCTGGGCAAGGATGCTCAGGGACTGGCCCTGTTCCATGCCCGCTGGGATGCGCACAGGAGGCTGCAGGCATGTAGTCGGCAGGATGAACCGGAGCTCACCACAGCCTTCCGTGCCCTCTGTGCTCACGAGATCACCCAGGGCTCCTTCATCCACTCCCCTGGACCCGAGCTGCAGAGAGCACTGGCCACCCTTCAGAGCCAGTGGAAGTCCTGCCGAGGGCCGGAGGAGGGGCCGGCAGGGGCCAGGGAGAAACGAGCAGCAGGGCAGAGTGGAGCACCCAGCAGAGGCCACCCGCGAGTGAAGAGAGGCTGGACCGTGCCTGGCATGCTGTGGTGTGGAGTTGGCAACTCCGCTGGGAACTCCTCGGAGCTGGGTAAGCCGCAGGGCTGTGGGCTGGGGGTCTGGTGGGGGAGCACAGACTTCAGCCCAGGCCCTTACTCTTCCAGGCTGTGTGTCTTTGGGGGAGAGGGTGATTTAACCACTCTGAACCTCAATTTCCTTATCTGTAAAATGGGGGTAACCATGAGTCTCATCATGGGATGCTTAAATGAGGTCATGGCTGGGAGTCCTCACTGATCACCATCTGAGGGAGGGGGCAGGCTGGGATGGGTCCAGTGCTGGCTGATCCAAAAAGGCTCTACCCAAGAGGTGGCTCTGTGGGCACAGAGTGGCCAGTGTAACAGGTGCTGAGACCAAACACCTGGGTTCAAATCCCAACTCGGCACATCCAAGCTGAGCAAGTCACTTACCCTCTCTGAACCTCAATTTCTTTACCTGCGAAAATGAAGGCGATACTTCTTTGGCAGGGCTGCTGTGAGCTTGGGTGTGGGAAGTGCCAGGCACGTGGGAAATGCTCCGTAAAGGGTGCTATGGCTTGGATGGTGATAAACATAGATGACTTTTTTGCACTCTCAGTACAGCTGTCTGTGCGTGTGTGTGGAGGGGTGGGGGAGGACTTGGCACCTGAGTCAGAGGCGGTTGGCATCCTGGCAATGCCTCGCTGTGCCTGTGAGAAAGGGTGCACCCTGCCTGTTTCCATTCCACGATGTGCACTTTCACAACTTTGGAGTTTTATTTGGGGGGTGAGCTTGGGAACCCTGGAGGGAGACTCCGATTCCCCTGCAGACCTTTCCATGTGGTCATGGGTGGGCTGCCTGGCACTTAGAGCCCAACAGGGGCTGAAGCCTCAGTGCTTTCTTCAAGCTTTGAAACTGTGAGGGTCCCACAGAGGGGGAGCAACCGGCCTGAGGTTCCCCCGGGGCATTCGTGTCAGGACTGGGTGAGAACCAGGTCTCTGCCCTCTCGATACCAGGCGGGCATAGCTGGTGGGAAGTGCTCAGGACCCCGTTGAGCTGGCGTCCCTTCCCCTCCCTGCAGGGGTCTTCCAGGGCCCTGATCTCTGCTGCCGGGAACACGACAGCTGCCCACAGAACATCTCGCCCTTGCAGCACAACTATGGCATCCGAAACTACCGATTCCACACCATCTCCCACTGCGACTGTGATACCAGGTTGGCCGCAGGCAGGGAGGGCCGGGTGGTCAGGGACAGGGTGGAGTTACTCAGTTCCCGGGTGTAGACACTGGGATTCCAGAGAATCTTAAAGATCAGCCAGCCTGGATCCCACGGTGCAGGTAGGAAAGTGGAGGCCTGAGAGGAGAAGGGACTCTTGGACCCCAAACCACACAGCGGGTAGGGGCAGGGTGGGCTGGGAGAGAAGGCAGGTGGCCTTCTGTGGCCAGGGACCTGAGTGACTGCTCTGGGCCAGGTTCCAGCAATGCCTGAGGAACCAGCGCGACTCCATCTCGGACATCGTGGGCGTGGCCTTCTTCAACGTGCTGCAGATCCCCTGCTTTGTGCTGGAGCAGCGGGAGGCGTGTGTGGCGTGGTACTGGTGGGGCGGGTACGTGGCTGCCCACCCTCGCTCGAGGGCCTTCCCAGCCAGAGGGGGAGCTCGGGCTCCAAGCCTGGTGGGGGAGGCCTGTCTGACTGTCTGTCCTCCAGGGAATGACGGCTTGTCTTGCTCATCCTCTCCTCAGGGCAGAGCCCAGAATACAGACCCTCCCTGGGTGCCCCTGCCCCACACAACCCAGCGGGATGGGGGATGAGACTGGCAGAACCTTGATCTCCATGGAGACAACCCTGGGGGCTTCTGGGAGGGGGGATTCCAAATCACCAATTGCTACCAACTGCCACCCCTCAGGTGCAGAACGTATGGCTCAGTGCCCCTGGCTCGCCTCCAGCCCAGGACCCGCTACAATGCCTCCTGGAGCACCCTGGCCACCTCCCCGACTCCAACTCCCAGGCCCCAGAGCCCCGCGCTGACCAAGGCTCAACGGAAGCAGCGCCCTCGGAAGTGGCCGCCACAGCGGAAAGGGCCCAAGCACCCCAGCAAAGCCAACGCCACAGCCCTCCAGGTCCCCGTAGCCTCCCCCAGGCCTGACGTGGCTCCCACAGCCCAGCTGGGGGTCTCCCATCCAGGCCTTCAGGACCCACGGATTGGCCTAAAACCTCAGGGTGAGAGCAAAACCTGACCTTGGGCATTCCTGATGGGAGGGGGGTGTCCCTGCCTCTGTGCATGTGTTGTCACCTTTCCTGCTCCAAATGCCTCCTGGGATCTCCCAACCTGTCCCATCATATCATGCTGCAGCAAGGGATTTTCATAATCTACATATTTGACCACGTCACTGCCCACTGAGCTCCCCAACCCCACGACTCTTCTTCGCCTCAACCAGTGATGTCCCAATACCCACAGGCCCTCAAGTCTTGGCCCCATAGGTTCTATTCCCCCAGTTGAAACTCTGGTTTCACAAACTTCACTCGGTTCCTCAAAAGCGGCCTGCATTCTCTTCCTACCTCTGGGCCTTTGCACATGCTGTTCCTTCTGCCTGGAGCACTCTCCTCTCCTCTACTCTCCCAGCCTCAGTTTAGCAGCCTCTGCCTCCAGGAAGCCTTTCCTGACCACCCTCGGCACTGAGCTTCCCCCACAGTGGCACTGCTCTGTGTGCGTGTGGGGGACACTCCCATATGAGCAGTGCCGACAGCACCAAAGACATGAGACAGAGGGAGACTGTTTGTGTGACTGAGCACGTGTGCCCGTGTTTCTCCTGGATGGAGGCGGCCACTGACGGGGCCCCTCCGGTGGGCTGGGCTCCCCTCACCACTGCACCTGCCCCCAGGTGCCCGCTGGGCCTGCCGCAGCTTCCGCCGCCTAGACCAGTGTGAGCACCGGATCGGGCCCCAGGAAACCAAGTTCCAGCTGTTCAACAGCGCCCCTGAGCCCCTCTTGCACTGCAACTGCACGCGCCGGTGAGGCCTCCTTGGACCCCTGGGGGCGGGCTGCCTGCTGCCAGGCAGTGGGAAGGGCACCTGGGTGGCCAGAGCCTAGCCCAGCCTGAGCCTGCCTCTGTCCCCAGTCTCGCACGCCTCCTGAGGCTCCACAGTCCACCCGCAGCCACCAATACGCTTTGGGAGCAGCTGGGCACGACCTGCTTCAAGCTGGCCCCTCCGCTGGACTGTGCTGAGGGGCAAGAGTAAGTAACAGCAGAGCCAGGAGGGATGGGGGGCTTTTCCCAAGGGGTGGGGGGTCTATACTCCCTTTGGGCGCCTGGGCCAAGGGGCTAGGGCAAAGGGGTCAGGGGGGCCTCTGAGCTCCATCGTCACCATCCCTCTATCCACTGTGCCCCGGGGCCAGCTCTGCAGTTGGCCCTATGTGGGCTGTACCTGGGCGCTGTCATTTAATTCCCGGGTCACTTTCACAAGTTGATTTCACCTCTCCAAGCTTCCATTTCTTTATCTGCAAAAAGGCCTTAGGTGCTAAGGAGATGATGTGAGGCACAGCTCACGCCCCGCCTGGCATGCAGTATTAATAAAGCGCTTGCTTAACTCTTACTCCTAATCCACGATCTCCTTTGGATTTGGATTCTCAAAGCCAGCCCTTTGCTAACCTACCCATTTCACAGGTGAGGAAACTGAGGCCCAGATGGGCTAGTGGCAGAAACCAGGCCTCCTGGTACGAGCCCAGTTTATTTGTAACCCAACCCTCCCTGCCTCACTGGTGGCTCTGGCCTCAGCCTTGTTCCTCTCTGGCGTCGGTCCCCCGTTTGCAGAATAGGGTGGGATCCTTGCCAGCCCTCACCACCTGCCCCACTTTTCTCTCCACACAGCTGTTCCAGAGACCACAGGGCCATCAAGGTGTCAGCCCTGCATCTGCGGAGGCTTCAGCAGAGGCGACGACTCCAGCTCCGGGATAAAGGCACAGATGAGGGGCATGTGTGGCCTTCGGAGCACCCGGGGACGCCTGTGTCATTCTACGACCAGTGCCTGCAGCTAATCCAGGCATCCCAGAGATCTGATGGGCGGCAGACATCCTGAAGCCAGTGACCCCGGTTCCAGTTCCCCTGGGCACCAGCCTGGACCTTGCTTGTGGCTTTGCTGGGCCCTAGGCATCTTGGCCTCCTCTCCATGGGTTAGACTGAAGCATGGTAGAGGCTCTTATGGACAACCAGGAGGCTGAACTGGGGGGACCCCAAGGCCCAAATGCTGAACCTTGAGCTGGTGACACAAGCCCTCCGTGCCTGGCTGCGGTATTGAGGAGGTTTGCTCTGACGTCCTTTGGCCTTGCCGGGGAACCTCACGTACAGACGGGACCAGGGAGAGGGTAATTTATTGCAGCAGCCCGGGAGGTACCGGGGGAGGCACATGTATGTCTGTATTGCAAAATCAATACATGTCTCAAGAACTGCCTAGGGGAGCCCCACAGCGTGGCTTCTGAGGCCTGGGGCAACACGTGGGGAGTTAGGGGTTTCAAAGAAATATCTGTGTCTGAATCCAGGATGGGGGTGGGCATTGGAGAGGGCTTCCCAGCTCCCCTCTTCCCAGGGGCACCCCTTCTTTTAACAGCTGCTGTGGGCTTCCTGGCCCAGCCCTGGCCCACTCTTTCTGCCCTGAACCTAAATTCAACTCTCCTCTGTGCCTTGGGCAGGGACCTCCCTCTACCACTCTGAGCCTCATTTTCCTCCTCTGAAAAAGGGAGTTGTGAACAAGAGCTACCTCATAGGGTGATTAAAAATTAAGTGAATCAACACATACATAATACTTAGCACCTAGCAAACATTCGCTCCTTCCAACATATGGCCTAACTGTGCTTTGGTGTCTGATCTTGAAAGGCTGATGTAACCCACTTAGGGGCCTCCGTTTGCTCGCCTGTGAAATGGGTCTAAGAATAGCACAGAACCCACAGGGTTGTGGTGCAGAGTAAAGAAGATGGCATGTCTAATGTGTACGGCTGGTACCTGGTGATGTCAGTCTGTCGTTATTGTACCTCTTTAGTCCCTGCCTCTGGGTCCCCCCACCCCCAGACTGCTTACAAGTTAGGAAGGAGCCGGCAGAGAGGCTGGAGAGTTTAATTCCTAATGGATGACCTCCAGGACTGGGACGCCATTCCCAGATGGGGGCCCGGGCAGGGCTTTGCTGATTGTCACAGTTGAGGTGCCAGGACTGAGTTTTGGGGGACCCTAGGTGGCCACCCCTGGCCAGGACAAAGTGGCAGGTGCAGACACAGCTGGAGCAGCAGCAGGAGAGAGGCAGGTGGGCTTGCGAAACATTGAGGCAGAGTGGGAGCCACCTGGGCCCATCTGCCTGCTCTGCCCTCAGGGCCCCAGGCCCCCTTCCTCTAGCCCCTGGCGGCCCTGGGGGCTGGGAGATAGGCTGTCGGGGGTCAGGGCCTCCTGATCAGGTCCCCAGGAGCCACCACCACCAGGGTCTACGGTCTCCAAGCGCAAGGCAGGCAGCAGGCCCAGGCTTCGAGGCACAGCTGGTTGGAAGGCCCAAGAGCCAGGCAGCCCAGAGGGCCCCTCCTCACCACTGCCCCGGCTGCCGCCATCATTGCTCCTATTAGGAGCCACCCGGGGCAGGTGGCGGCTCTGGGGTGAGGGGCTACGGCTGGCACCACGGCGTTCACGAGATGAGGGCCGGAGGGCGAGACTGGGGAATCGGGCCAGTCCTGGGCTGCGGCTACGGTGTCCCTTGGACTTGCCAGGACTGGGGCTGCGGGACTTGGGTGCGAGCAGCTCCAGAGTGCTGTCATCCTCACCCTCCGAGCTGGTGCCCGAGCTGTCTGTGCTGCTGCTGGCCGACTCCGAGGTAGGCAGCGAGATCTGGGGGGGAATGCTGGTCACCGGGGTGCCCCACTTCCCAACCCAGCCACAGAGGCCTCTCGGAACCGAGCAAAATGTAGAGGCTGTGGCATTTGAACAAGGGCTTTTGGCACCCCCTGGAGACCCTGCAGTCTGGCCTGCTTACCTGGAAGGGTTCAGTGACGCCAATGAGGATGCTGTGGTTGTGGCTGTAGTAGCCCAGGATGAAGTCTCCATGGCCCTTGGGCAGTGACTCCTCACTGAATGTCACCTGGTGGGCCCAGCAGTATAGGTCACAGTTGGGGTCAGGGAGGCCGCCTCAGGGGGCCCCCAAGTCAAGTCCTGAGACCCCAAGGGCAATGGGGACTTCTGACTGTCCCCCACCTTTTAAGTACCTGGTAGATATTCCCATCCACGTCTTCGTGTTTGGCCCAGACATAAGCCACATAGTCCTTGCAGTGGCGGAAACCCACCTGGGACGGGAGGAATCAGTGTCGTGACCCCTAATGCCTTATTCCAGCAGGCTCTGGGCGAGGTATCAAAATCTGGACGAGCCAGTGACTCTACCGTGGTGTCCAGCTGCTCCTCCAGGCCCCGTCCTTCCCTGAGTCACTGCCCGCCCCTGCCCCTCTCACCCGGTACAGGCCGATCCAGTCCCAGGAGCTGCGGGCAAACACTGTTTCCACGCGGTACCTCGCCACCGCCTGCTCGGGCCGCACCCACTCATCTGCCACCTCCAGCCGCACCAGTGGCATGTCGTCCCTAAAAGCAAACTGCCCAGGCAAGGCAGGGGCAGGGGGACAACATCAGGAGAGGTCCTCTAGTATCCCACACACCTAGGACACCCGGGCCCGAATCCGTGCAAATTGGCTGAGACAAGGGGCCTTTGAGGCCACTTCACAGACAGGGAAACTGAGACAGAAGAGGTCTAGGATAAATGCCAACTTCCTGCCACCCAGCTCAGAGCTCCTTCTGCCCATAACCTCCTTAGGGAGTGAGTGAGAACACAGCTTTGAAGCTACCAGACCCTGCATTGGGCCCGGACTCTGCCATTGACAGGTTTTTCAACCCTGGGTGAGATCTAGGCCTCTCTGAATACCAGGGCTCTTATCTGTAAACACAGAGCCTCTTGTTTAACTCTTGGGCTTGCTGTGCACGTTCAATGAGACACCATTTGTAAAGCATCCTACAAACTTCCCAGGGTAACAGTAAGTGCTCAGTAAATGATTTGCCTATATGCTAGCAAGGGAGATCATTCTGGGGTAAGCTGAACACTCTTGAGTCTCTGAGAAGGGCCCTGGAGACCTCGGTTCATTTCTAGGCTCTGCCACTAACTTGCTGTGTAAGCTCGGGCAAGGCCCTAGCCACCCCAAGACTCAGTTTCCCTACCTGAGTCTAAGTGCTAAGGGGCCATTAACCATTGCCTTGTCATCAGTCTATGAAATTATAACCATGAGTATCTTTCCCCCGAGGTCAACCCAGACTGACCAGGGGGTCACATAAGTGGGTGGAGCTGCTGAGGTGGTAGGTGGCCAGAGTGTTGGTTCCACCTCTGTCCCTCAGGGTGGACAAGGAAGGGCTCAGGTGGTGCCAGCCTCACACCTTTGTCTCCTCCCCTGTTTATCTGGTTTCGGGTTTCCCTCCCTCAGGCTCTGAGCCAAGCTGTTCCAGAAGAAACTGGCACATTCTTTCCCTGTTCCTGCGTTTGTAACAGCCGGATCTGGCAAGGGTGGACCCTTGGAAATGCCCTCCAAGGCCTTTCAGGGTCAAAACCCCTGCTGAGCCCTACTCTGACTGCGTTGCCCTGGGTAACAGACTTACATTCTCTGAGCCTCAGTTTCCCTCACCAGTGAAACAAGAAGGAGAATTTGGACATCTCAGGGTCTACGGAAGGATTCAAAGGGATGACATACGTAAAGTAGCCTACACAGGGCCTGGCATGTAGTAGGTACTCAACAGGTCATGTTTTATGAGGGACAGAGTCCAGGACAAGTAGAGAAGGACAGGGCGGGGTGCCAAAAGGTACGGTTTTCAAGGTGAGGTCCCTGATTGAGGGTAAAACCTCATGCCCAAGCCCTGTACCAGAGGTCACAGGAGGCCAGGCGTGGGCAGATTTCCATTCCCAGCTGAAGACATAGGCCAATGTCCCACTAACTGCCCACATGACAAAGTTACCAGGAAAAACATTCTCTGGCTTCCAGGGCTCCCTCTTATCAGATCAAGAGACTTGGAGGGCCCGGAATTGGGTTTCAGGGCTGGAAAGGTGGGATCTATTTCGCTCTGCTGCCGCCGAGTTTATGTGTGACTTGGGGCATGTGCCTGCACCATGAGGAGCCTCAGATGTCCCCAACAGAAAAAAAGCGAGTTGGACTACATGGTCTCTCAGGTCTGGTTCTGACGTTCTAGGATTTCTCCTTTTTACTTTGGCAACCGGAGACCTCAATCCTAAATATAGTACTCAAGTCTAGTAACTATGCAAAGTCGAGCTTTGTATTTTTCATATCTCTACTCCGCCACCACTACTTACTCTCACAATGCCTGGCAGATGGCAAGACAGTAAGTACTCTGTAAATAAATAATGAATGAATATGCATGAATGTTGCATGGGGTTGGATTTTGCTGGTCTTATTATATATGCGAATTTTCACACAAGTTGCCCTAAATCTTGCTCAAAAGAAGGGAGTTGCTGATTAGCGGGAAAGGCATGGGCTCTGAAATCACACTGGCTGGGTTTCAAATCCTAACTCTTCCTCTCGCTAGCTGTGTGATCCTGGGCAAGTGACGCAATGTCTCTGGGCCTCAGCTTCCTCATCTGAAAATGTGGACCCCACCCCCACCCTGTTATGACAGATGGACGCTGCCAAGGGCAGGTACAAGGGGCAGTGGGGATGTCATGAGGGGAGGATGAGGCCGGAAGTCACCTGCAGGACAAACTGGGCGGCCACAGGCTTGTGGTCACTGACTGTGTATTCCATGTGGCTTCGGTAGCTGTGCTGGGTCACCTGGAGCCGGTGGCTCTCCCGTCCTGAGGGGCTGGGTCCCCCACACGGAGCCTTGACCTTCCACAGGATACGGTCTGTCCAGGCTGGTTTCCGCTTCTTGGCGCTGCAATGGGCAGGGGTACCCCGAGTTCCAGGGGCTGGGGATGAAGGCAAAAAGCCCCCAGCCCTGCCTCCTTGCCCTCTTCCCACAGTCTCCCTTTTCTAGAAGGCCCTGGCCCGCGTCCCCGCCCCATCCTAGTGCTGAGCTCACCTGGTGTCATATTTGTTGGTACCCACATCAAACTTGAAGGTGGGAGCGAAGTTGAGGGGCCCCTCCTGAAAGCCCTTCAGGATGGGCCAGGTGTTCTTGGCCATGTTGAGCTGTGGGGGTTCCAGAAGGGCAGAACTGGACAGCAGCCTGGGCTCCGCAGTGCCCAGGAGGGGGAGGGCAGGTGAGGGCAAGGACCATGGCCTAAGGTACAGGTAGGTGTGGCCCGGGGCATGCTTTGTGTGCCTGGGAGTGTGGAGTGGGGACTGGGATCCCCCACCTGGTCCTTCTCCCAGAGCTGATGGAGCTGGTCGCTGTCGATGGCGAACTTGACAAAACGCAGGTCGTAGCTCTCAATGCGGAAGTTCAGGTCCCCAAACCAGAACACAAGGCTGTTCGCGGATGGGGTAACCAATGGATTCACGGGGTGAAAAGGCTCAATCCAGATCCTTCCAACCAGCCCCCATCCAACCCAATAGCCCTGGTGCCTCTAGAGATGTAGTGGGTTTGGGGTGGGGGTCGCCAGAGCCACCAGCCCGCCAAAGAGCAGGGGGATGGGAGCCAGTCTGGAGGAAATTAGGTTCCGACCTCGGCGAGGCCCTGCCCCTCAACAAAGCTCCACCCTGCAGGCTCCGCCACTCCCTAGCAAACTGTTAGCTGCATTGGTGTTCCTACAAATAGTCTGGGTGGAAGGTCACCGCCATAGGCCCCGCCTCTCTCCACAAGCCCCACCCAGGCCGGTCCTCAGTCCCCATCATGACCCCGCCCACTTGGGCCCCGCCCCCGGCCGTACTCGTGATCCAGGATGCCAGGTGCACCGGGGCCCTGGAATTGCTGGAGGCTGAGGATGGTCTGGAAGTTGTCCTTGCGCTGCTCCGCCTTGTCCATATGCGCGGGCAAGTGGCAGTTGAGGAAGCAGAGCATGTGCCCGAAGGCCGCCAGGCGCACGCTCACGCCACCCTTGTTGCCCTAGGGAGGCAGGGTTGGGAGGGTCAGGGGCGGACCTAGGCTAGGAGGTGTGGCACTGGGCGGGGCAGATGGGGGAGGATGAGGCTGGAAGAGGGTGGGTCCCTTGAAGGGGGCGGAACACTGGGGCTCAGCGGTGGGGACAGAAAAGGGCGCCTGGCCCAGAGACAGGGCATGTGCTGTTGGTAGTGCTTGGGAAGGGGCAGGCTGCAGGGTAAGGGGTGGAGAGTGGGGAGGGAACCTTGCCAATGTATGGAGACCGGGGGACTAATCTAGGGTCACCTTCAGGTCCCATCCTCTCCCAGGCCCGCTCCCCAGCTCACCCAGTAGCCACCCAGGCCAGTGCGCGTGCAGTCGGTCTGCACGTCCCGCAGGAACGGCAAGTGGTAGTACTTGGCGAACAGCAGCAGGATGACGCCCTGCATCCTCACGGAACTCACCTGCGTGGGGAGGTGACTGGAGGCTGGGGGATGGGACACAACCCCCACCCCCACCCCGCCCTCGCCCCGCCTTCCTTTCCCCTGTCCTTAAGGTCTGCTCCTCCATCCTCCTATTTCAGGGACCCAGGAACAGAGGCCCAGCAGGCCCCACAGTGAGTCAGGGCACAGCTGGGGCCAGGCAATCCAGCAGGGTCGCCTGTCCAGGGGCTGAGAGGGCCGTTACCAGCACAAAGTTGAAAGGCCCCAGCGCATCCATGAAGAGCTCGCTCCACTGATCCGTGAAGAGAGCATCCTTGAGCCTCTTGTTGATCATGGAGTTCACTTCCTGCAACCTGGGGAGGTGGAGGCGGGGCAGCTGTTGGATTAGAGAGGCACCCCAGAAGCCCCTGTCATGGGTGGAGGGCCTGGGAGGCCAGAGGGGCTCAGGAGGGGGGGTCCACAGGCCCTGCCTCCTCATCCTCACCCTATTGCGATCATGTCTGCGCCATCGCTGTCATCACCACCGCCCAGGTGGAGGAGGGACGTGACATCGTCAGGGGGCATGGCGGTGCCCACATTCCATGTGACCACAGTGATCCTGTGGGGAGGGGCGCAGAAGGGTTTACTGTGAGCACCACTCCCTCACCCTCACCCTTCCTTTCTCAGGGAACTCTCTGGGGAAGTAAACTGAGGCAGGTGTGGGTATCAGCCCTTAGAAGGACCCACGGGGGCCCAGCATCCCTCCTACCTACCAGACTCTCCCTGGAGAGATCAGCTGGGGCCGGGGGGCAAGTCCCTTAGGAGGGGATGCTGTCTTCTGAGGGTCCCAGAGTGTGCCCAGCACCCCCCTCCCCAAGGACTCTTCCTCAGGGAGGCAAACAGAGGCAGAGTAGGCCCTCCACCCTGGAAGAATGGCAGTCTCAGATGTAAGCCCCAACAACCTTTCTTGGGAGAGGCCCCCTCACCGGAAGCCGGGGTCACTCTTGCAGGTAGGCTGAGCTGACCAAGAAGAGGACGATGAGGTGGATGTAGAAGGGGAGATGGTGGCCGGGGCTGGGGCTTCTTGGGCCCGAAGGTTGGGGCTCGGGCACCTGCCAGGCCCTGCAACCTGGGTGCCAAGCCTGGGGAGGGCCATCTCAGGGGCCGTGGGGACACAGGGAGAACGGTTGGGGGAGCGGTTGGGGGAGCGGCTGGGAGACCGGGGTGGCTTGGGCAGAGGTGGGGGCGCAGTCTGGCCTGAGGGGCCCCCCGGCCGGAATGTGGGGGACAGAAGTCCAGGGGAGCGGGTGCCAGGCTCTGGAGGGCCCTGGCCCATATCCAAGGGCAGGGTCTGGGGTGGCTGCGGCAGGACAGAGTCCTCAGGGCTGCTGTGAGAGGCCTCAGGCCGGGCTCGGAAAGAGGAGGAGAACCGGGGGTCTAGGGAGGCTTGGATGGAGGACGGGGGGCCCGTGGGACCAGATGCCTGCGCTGGAGGCTGGAGACGCCCCTCAGAAGGAGGCAGAGGTCTGGGGGCTGGGGCATCCCTCTGTCTAGCTGGTGTCCGTCCCACAGAGGCCAGAGCTGATGCCGTGGATGCTGGAGCCAGGGCCTGCTCCTGAGAGGGCGACAGAACCGGACTGGGCGCCGGGGAAGGGTTGGACGGGGGCTGTGAGGGCTGCTCCTCGGAAGCCAGGGCCAGGCGCAGGCCTGAGGCTGCCAGTGCTGGCTTGGGTCCCGCGGCGGCAGGCGGTACCTGCTTCTGGTCCCTGGAAGTCGGGGCCAGACTGGGCCCCAGAGTGGCTGGGGGAGATGTTGGGCCAGCTGAGGCAGATATTACCAGCTGCCCCAGGGGTGTCGGAGCCAGGACTGAGCCTGAGGTTGCTGGGGGAGGCTTTGGTCCCGCTGAGGCAGACATCACCAGCTGGCCCACAGATGTTGGAGCCAGGCTGGAGCTGCGGTGGGCAGGAGCTGTTTTCTGCCCCCTGGGGGTACACAGTGGAGCCAGGATGGGCCGAGGAGATGCTAGAGCCAGCCTCAGCCCCTCTGAAGAAGGTGACATAGCTGCTCGTGGACCTACAGGTGCCAGAGCCAACCTTGGTTCTGAGAGTCCTGGGGCTGCCTTCTTTTCTGCTGGGAGCTGAAAACTTGAGTCCACCTTGTAGGAGACAAGTCAAAGACTCAGAGTGACCCTAACCAGGGGATTCAACTCTGACAACCCTAGCAGACCCCATGTAGCTGGAAAAGGCACATCTTTCCAAGGAAGTTCTTCCTGTTTTCTTGCCCCAATCCATCCTCTCTTAGAGGAGATAGGACACAGTTGGGGAAACCGAGACCCTGACTCAAATGAGACAGAGTGTGAGCCTGAACCTGAGGACTGTCCTTGTGTTCCTGTCTGGCAGCCACTCCCTGCCCACCCTGGGCAGCTTCCCTGAGCAACTCTCCCACGGCCCCCCAGCCCAGGGCTACTGACCTAACATCCCAGGTCAGCCCACTCTGGGCACACTGGGTACTTCCTGTTAAATACCTCTCCCCTCCTCCATGGTGCCCTTAGGTTCCCCCTGCCAAACATCCCAAGCCTCTTGGTCACAGCCCTATCCGTCCTCTCACCCATTCCCAGAGCTCTCAGCTAGAGGCTGAGACTGGCCATGCAGTTTCTAAGCCCAGCTCCGTGTGACCTTAGGCAAGCACCTTTCTGCCCAGGGCCTCAGTTTCCCTGTCTGTAAAACAAAGGGACTGGGTGAACAGTTCCTGGCCACAGTATACTCTGGGGTGTCTTGGTCTCATATTCTTTGCATTTATGAGCCCAACATTTGCTAGAATTCCATCGCACCCCACAGAATAGTCCATCCTCACTGAGTATGATTCTAACATTCAGAGCAAGTCCACGATTCGAAGGTATCCTGGTATCACACCTCTCTGTGTCTCCTCCACCCTCTCCCCCACCTGTGAGGACAGGCAAGCAGGTGTCCCCTTTATGTCCGGCAGGTAGGGGGTGGGTAGTGCGGCCATGCAGGGACCTCCTTTCCCTTCCCCATCCATCCTCTTTCTGATGTCCCCTGTCTCCAGAAGACAGGATAAAGTGTCCTTTGCCCGGGAGGGCAGAAGAAGGTCTACACTTGCCCCAGGGTGGCCCCATCCCTGCCTCCAGGGACGCAGCTCTGTCTCCATCCTGTGTCCTTCTCAGTTCAGAGAACCTGAAACTCTGCCTCCACCTCCCTTCTCAAACTCAGCTCTTTGAGGCTGCATTTTAGGCACCCTTCTTGCCTCCGAGTGTCCCACTGTGTGCCCCCTCCCCCCCAACCACCACACCGCCTCCAGCACTAACAACTTAGACATCCCAGATGTCACAGTATTAGTCTTCAAAGCCAAGCCCCCTCATTTTGCATCGGCTCAGAGAGGAAAAGCAACTTGCCCAAGGTCACACAGCAAAGCTAGAGTACTGCTGGGTCCCCTGACACCCAGCCCAGGGCTCTCCTGGGGGCTTCTGGAGATGGCTAACTTCACCTCTTTCTGGGCATGCCATCACTGCCCTTCAGCCCCCAGGGTGCCCTCTTCACCCAGCCCCTGCTTGGTGGGCAGAGGAGAGTACCAGCCCCTCAGCCAGGGGCACCGGGGTGCCTGCAGTGTGGGGGGTGTGGGACCAGGGATTGGGAATAAGGGAGAGCTGGGTTTTAGGGGGTCTTACCTTGGAGGGTGCCCCAGTTTGGAAAGCCCCATGAGGCTTGGGCAGGGGTCCCAGGCCAGCCCGGGTCCCCAGCCTCCTGCTGCCACCGCTGCTCTGGCCCTCCATGTCTGCAGCCCCCGGCAGCCCGGGCTCCCTCGGGCTCTGGCTCCAGCTCCTCCGCTCCCGGGAACCAGTGATGTCATCAGCCATTTCAACCTGCTGAGAATTTAAAGGCACAGGGTCCCCCTTCCCAGCCTGGAGGTGGCCAGGGCAAGGTGGCTACCCCCCTGGGAAT
>RJWJ010034034.1:0-17521 GCA_004363605.1 Indri indri | reverse complement strand
GCCCTGATGGGCTGGGACAGAGCTGAGAGCAAAGGAAACAAAGCTTCTCAGCCCTTTCCATAAAGATCCCAGAGGCTGGGCCCGAGCAATCCTGGGACGGCAGATCAGGTGGCTGTCAGCCAGTCTGGAGGCTCCCAGGGGACTCTGATGGGCACCCAGGCTTTAGAAACATTGGTGTGTCCAATCCCCTCATGTTCACCGATGGCAACAGGTTTCCTAGGGCCCCAGAGTGGACTGGGGGTAGAGGGAGACTAGAGTCCTGGCTCCCAGCCCATCGCCCTGTGACTGCCTTGGGCACCCCACACAGACCCAGCGCGGGGCCTGGCTCACTGCACACCACGGGCACTCTAGAGAGTGAAGGAACATCACCACATCACAGGACTGGTGAGCTCTGCTCTGAATCACAGGGGCAAACATGGGTTGCCCACAGAGTCGGCACTTGATTCTGTTGTGTACTTTGCCGTTTGCTGTCATGTTCTGATGGTTTAGTGGGTGAAGGCCTCACCCCCAGCCAGACTTAAGCATCTCAGGAGCAGGAGTCTGCTCACACAGTTTTAGGAAATCATTCCGATCTGGTGGAGGTTGCCTCAAGTTATCGAAGAGGAAATGAATGATGACTTGTTCATCAGTTTCTGCTTTTCTGCAGGAGGAGTTGTGTGTGTGCGTGTGTGTGTGTGTGCTTCCTCCCCGTGGGCTAGCTGCAAGGTGGTGTGGCAGCGGGAGACCTGGACCCTGGTTCTAGTCATGCCAGAGTTGCTGTGTGCCCCTGGGGAAGTGAGCCCTGTCTCAGGGTGCAGCAGGAGCGGACTGACTGGGACTGTTGCCTGCTGGGCTGTGGAGTCGGCCTCCGCCCATGACAGGCGCCCACAGCAGGCTGGACGCATCTGGATTCTTGGGGCTGGAAGGGCGGCCCTTGGAAAAGGCAGGCCAAGGAGGGGAGCATGTACCTCCGTTCACTCGCCTCTGTTCCTAAGAGCTTTTCAGATCCGGTGTACTTGGCACCAGCACAGCTTTGAGGCCAGGAAGACCAACAGCTGTGAGACCCTGGGCAACGTACCTGGCAATTTTAAGCCTCGGTCTCATCTGTAAATGGGGATGACCACGCAGCAGCACTGTGAAGACTAAATGCTGTCTTATTAATACTTTACTGTGGCCAGGCACCATGCTGGGGATACTACACCTATCGTTTCACCTAACCTCTCCCTGGAACTCAGCTTTCTCATTTGTAAAAGGGATAACAACATACCCTAAGGGTTTGCGGGGTGGGGTGCCAAGTGCTTAGCACGGGGCCTGGCAAGGAGCACAGGCTCAATAAGTGATCACTTGTAAAAGAAAAAAGATTACAAAGATTGGATGCTCTGAGACATGGCGTGGCAAGCTGCTCTGCTTGGTGGCAGGTCACACCGCACAGGAGGCACCGGGTTTCCCCGCTGGTCCTGCCTGCATGGTGCTCTGTGCTCGCTCTGTTCTGACTCGGGCATGATTCCTCAGACGCTGAAAGACCCAGGAGTGGAGACGGAGCACGCCTGGGAGTCACCGGGGCTTGACCCCACGGTGGACTGGATGGCTTCCGCAGCCTCCCTGCTCTCCCAGCTTCCAGCCGCATTCTTTTAGAATGGAGGTCAGAGCAACGTCCCTCCTGTGCTCGAGACTTTCCAGTGGGTTCCACCTCACTTGGGACGCAGTTGGAGTCCTCCCAGCCGCCCCAGGTCCCTGCTACCCCTTGGGCTCCATCTCCCACCCCCCGACCCCACGCTGGCCTGGGAAGCCCCCAAGGTGCTGCCCCTGCTCCTCCTCCCAACTCCTGGGTCCTGCCGTTTCTAACTGTCCCCCATGGGAGCTCCTCTGTCTGCTCACATCCGGAAGCGGAAATTCTCACACTGCCCGACAGGCATCTGGATACGCATGTAAAGACAGCAGAATCGTGCGTGGAATTCTTGCCTAGGGGGAGGGGTCACCTACAAAGTGTGCTCGGTGCTGGACATGTGGCTGTCACTCGATCATAGTGAAGCAACTAAATGAAACTAACAGACACCCTAGGATTCTGCCCTGCTGTTTTAGGGTACTGCTCTGCCCACATACCTGCAAATGAGAGGTCTCTAGAGGGGCAGTGAGGTACGCTATTGACTGGACTCTTAACTCCGTGCCAAGCACCCTAAATATATCCCCTCACGTGTTCTATCATCAACTACTGCAGTCCCACCATGGGCCCCAACGCACAGATGAAATTGAGGGTCAGGAGGGCTAATGGTCTGCCTGACACACAGCTGGTAGGTGGCAGAGCTGGGACAAGAATCCAGGGCCACTGGACTGCAGCTCCCTCACTGAGCTCAGGTCAGGATCCCTGCCATGTGGCCAGGTGTGGTGGCTCATGCCTGTAATCTCAGCACTCTGGGAGGCCAAGGCAGGAGAATTGCTTGAGGCCAGGAGTTCAAGACCAGCCTGAGCAAGAGCGAGAGCCCGTCTCTACAAAAAACAGAAAAATTAGCTGGGTGTCGTGGCGTGCACCTGTAGTCCTAGCTACTCGGGAGGCTGAGGCAAGAGGATCACTTGAGCCCAGGAGTTTGAGGTCGCTGTGAACTATGATGACACCACTGCACTCTAGCCCTGGTGACAGAGCGAGACCCTGTCTCAAAAAAAAGAATCAAAGAATCCCTGCCACGTGAGCTCGGGCAAATGGCTTCACCTCTCTAACAGTTTCCTTAGCTGTAAACTGGGAATAACCACGTTAGCCACAAAGCGCCAGTTTGAGAGCCAAATGAGGAAAGAGGTGTGGGTGTGCCGAGCCAGTGCCTGGCACACAGTGGGGCATTTCCTGCCGTCCTTCTGGGCCCCAGGGTGGCAGCAGGGCCCCTCTGCTTACCACGCCAGTGCTCTGCTGCCGGGCGTCCAGGGCTCCAGCCAGGCCGTCTGTTGCTTGGGGGGCTTCGTATTTTACCCTGAAACACAGAGGCCACCAGGCCATCAGATGCCGTCCTCGCCTCACTGGGCCTGCCAGCTGAGACAAGGACAGAAGGGTGGGGGCGGCTCAGGCCACCAGACGGGCATGGGCTGAGGCTCCTGCTCTCTAGGCCTGTCTAGGAATGGGAGGAAGGATCTCATTTACTGCCTCTAGGAATCAGGATCAGATGTGTGACCCACATGACAGGCACAGCAAGGCTGGGGAAATTAGGGAGGGTGTCAGTGGCCAAAGGCCAATACCAAGACCACCAACAGCTATGGCCAGATTTGGCCAAACTCAGAGGACTGAGATATGGCTCTGATGACCCCATGCTCATGGAGAATGATCTACAGACTCTTTCTTGAGCAGTTTCTGTTTCCTGATATTGCACACTGTGGTTCCATACAAGGTGGCATCGGAATGGCGGGTTCCACGCTGCTGAAACAAATCCGTGCAGTGCTGGGCGAGGTGCTGCCTCACGCTGTCACCTGCACAGACGCCTGCTCCGCCCTGCCCGGGTCTCGGCAGCGTGTAGAAGACAACTGGGTTATAGCTCTTCTAAGTGCGCCCTGGGGGAAGCCCGCCAGCCGGGCAGGGTGGGCAGGCAGCAGCTGGGAGGAAACGCAGAGCGGGCGGGCTGGAAGGGGCAGGGGCAGACCCCGCAGCCGCCGGGCAGGTGAGGAAGGGTGGGGAAGTGTGCGCTGTGTGGGAGGTGAAGTCTCAGGGCAGTGGGAGAAGGTGGGCTAACGGGGGGCTGGGGGTCTGTCCCAGATGCCGTAGGGGGACGTCCAGGGCATCTACTCTTGCTCTGAACTGCCAGCAGAGGCCAGGCCTCAGCCCGGGGTCAGTCCAGCTTTGAGGCGAAGAAGTGACCACAGAGCTCTGCTCTTGAAGGGAAAGCCCTGCACAGCTAGGGATGGGGGTCTCCAGGTGGGGACGGTGGCCGAACCTGGAGTTGGCCTAACTCCAGGCTTCAGGAACTGGGACCGTATCACATTTAACTCTTGCAGTGCCAGTGTGCCCTCCTGGGAATGAGATGGGCTGGCGCTGAAAGGGGTTTCTTGAATAAGACCCCCGGGTCCCAGGCAGTCCTTTGAAGAGCCCTGCTATCCGCTCCTCCCAGAGGGGCAGAGTTCCCTGGAGGAGTGTGACTGCTGGCTGGTCCGTCCCCTCATTACACAGCTCCATCCACGGCAAATGAGCTGGGACTACTGAGAGCCACGCTGGCACCAACCTTAAAGCCAACGGGGTGGGGTCTGGGGTGCTCACTCCTTTTGGAGAGCAGCTTAGCACCCCTGGCTAAATCTGGGCAACGAGAGCTGACAAGGAGGAAGTGATCCAAAGAGTCAGCAGAGCCTCCTGACCCAGAGAAGGCCTGCTGCTTCAGGGCACAGAGGCAGCACGTTGCTGTCTCTGTCTGGGACATGCTAGGCGCGTTGTGGAAAAGACAGAATAAGGCGTGCCCGGCCCCAGGAACATGCAGAAGCTGATGTTTTCCCTTCACTCGAAAGAACTATATGTTCTTTCCTAATTACTCCTTGCTACCGCTGCCTTTCTCTCTCTCTCCTAGACACACACACAGCTCTGAAGCCGAAGCTCGGCTGTCCCCGAGGGCCACGCCTACAGCATGGAGGGTCGAGGATACCCCTGAGGAAGCCCACACAACCCACACTGGGCTGCAGACCCGGGGCAGGGGCCTCTGCCCCACGTCAGTGCAAGAGGGAGGAGGGCCACTCCTCAGGTGAGGCTGGTAGAGCGGGGCTGGACCTGGGGCCACCTGCGGTAACACCTGTCTAAGTGCTTCCTGGAGAGGGGGTATCTGTGCACAGTGGCACAGAGCATGTTCCCAGGACGACGTGGAAGAGGGTGAGGAGAAGCATCCCACCTCCAGGAAGGCCTGGCTGAGGTGCCCCTGCTGCTCCTTGGTACCAAGTGGCTGTGATGGTGCCAGCTGTGGTTGGAGCTGGAGCAGAAACGGGGCTGATAAGGAGCCAGCTTCCCCGCCAGCCAAGGCAGAGCTGACTGCAGGTGGGGAGCCAGGCAGGCAGAAAAGGCCAGTCAGGTGCCCTGACCTAGGCGGTCCACCAGAAGCACAGAGTGGGCCAGCCCGGCACGACAACAAAGGGAGGGGAACTTGACGCTAAGGCACACTCCTGTCCCTGCTGGATCTTTTCTGCTGGGGTGGAACCAAGCCCAGGGAGGGCCTGCAGAAGCCAGGGCCTGAGAAGGTACATGATGTCATGTAAACTGTGCCCAGCCACAGGGAGTTTCAAAGATGCAAATCTGGTAAGAAAAAACCCTTCCCATGCTCTTTACTGCTAATGCTAGGATAAAATCAACTGCCTCTGTGTGGCCTGGCAGGCCCCAGCACCCTCCCAGCATCCTGTCCCCTTCCCTGGGTCCCTGTGCAGGACCCAGAGCACTGCTCTTTCACCCTGCCTCTGAGCCTTTGCACATGCTGTTCCTAGTGCCTGAAACGGCCTTCTTGACCACCCACTGCCTGGTCCAGCCCTGAGTGCCCTCTGCTGAGTGCCATGCCCTCTCCTCTGTGTCCACAGAGCCTGGAACCCGCCTCCAGGACAGCACTTAGCATTGCACAGCAATGGTCCAGGCACACATCACTGTCCCTGTGAGACCGCGGGCCCTGGAGGGCGAGCTCCTGGCGTGCTTTTCCCTGCGCCCAGCTCCCAGAGGAGTAACAGTGCAATGGCAAACCTCACCCAGGCTGGTGGGCCAGCCAGGTGCCAAGGGCTCTCCACTGCGGCCAGTAGAGCTGTCTGCAGGGGCTTATGTGGATGGGCCACCCGCCTGGCTGCAGGTCCCACCAGACTCATTAGCTTCCCTCTGCTCGGGAGCCTCAGCAGTGCCCCTGACTCCAGGGCATGTGAACTGCTGGTCCCAGAGCACCTGGGCGTGGCAGTGCAGACCTGCCCGGATACAGAAAGACACGGCTCCCAGCCCAGGGCAACCCCAAGGAGCCAGGCTGCTGCAGCCTGTCAGGTCTGACCTACATTTGTGGGTATGGAGAAGGCATCCTGGGCTCTCTGGAGGCCCAATGGCCAAATTCCGAAAGACACCAGTAGACCACTAAGGAGTCGAGTGGGGTCAGCAGAGGATCCCTTAATCCAGAACCTTCCTTAGCTGTAAGGTCCTGGCTGCCCATAGCTCAGCCCTGGGGGGTCATAAGCAAAGGGCTGAAAACAGAACATGGAGCAGACTGTCCCCTGACCAGCCTGCGAGCAGCCAGTCCCTGGGAAGTCAGGGTGAGGAGCCGGGCCTGGCAGACACACTAGGCCACGTGTCTGTGCTGCTGAAAGCACCTCCCTGAAAATGCACAGTCCACTGGGAAGGACAGAGCCCCAGCTCTGGGGCAAAGTGGGCAGACCTCAGTGGGGCAACATAGACTTCTCTGGAAATTAAGGGTGGCTGTAGAACAACAGAAAAGCCTTGACTCGAAAGTCCCTGAGGATTTATCATGAAGCTTCCCCGCCCCTGGAGGCCTTGGTGTGTGGTGCACAGTGCAGGGAGGAGGAGGATGGGGCGGGGAGGCTGTGCTTTGGAACCAGACGGCCCTGGGCTCTTAACCTAGTGCTGCCAAATACTAGCCGCCTGACCTGGGGCAAATGCCCCTGCTGCTCCGTGCCTCAGTCTCCCCCCTCATCAGATTACGTAAGATTCTGACACACAGTTGGTCACTAACCTGTAGGCACCGCTTCCCCACCCATCCCTGCCTGTGGGGCATGCAGCCTGTCACTTGACCACAGGGCTCCCAGGCCATGCTGGACTGACTCAGAGGATCCTAGCGGGTGTAGGCAGGGGGTCCAACCAGGTTCAAGGCCCCTGAGAGAGGCTCTCCCTAACAGAGAGCCACCCAAACTGCAGGGGACCAGGGCAGGGCCGGGCCACTCACTCTTTCCGTTGGTCAGCCAGTGAGCTGCCCCGTGTCAGCGCGAACATGTCAAACTCGTCTTCCAGTCGGCCAGGGGCCTCCAGAGACTGCAGGCCAGCCCTCACACTGCTGGAGCCCAGGTCTGCAGGGACAGAAAGTCATGTGAAGGATCCACCCACCGCCCTTGTGTGCTGAGCCGCTGCTGAGCTGCTCCTGGCCAGGACCAGGGCTCGGTGCTGGGGAGCAGCATGGCCTGGGGGTGGTGGGGAGGGACAGGCGCCTGCTGGTGTGGGACCTTGGGCAAGCCACCTCCTCTGCCCAGCTTTGGTTTGCTCATCTCTCAGGTGGAGATACAGTCACCCCACTGGGCTGCTGTGAGGGTTAGAGAACAGGTGGAATGCTGCCTATCATGTCTGCTAGAGGAAGTGGCTGGGAAGGACAGTGATCAGACGTGTGGCTGATTTTTCAAGAAGTGTAGTATTAGTGATTCAAAATGGGATCCTAATGGTTTCCCAGGGCTTGGCATGAAGCAGGCAGTCAGTCATTTTAAAACTGGTCACAGCAATAAGGGTGATGACTGCCACTGCTCACCCAGGGCATGGCGTGGTCTAGGCACTTCCCACGCATGAGCCTACTCAACCTTGTGACAACCTGGGAGGGAAGGCCCACCCCACTCCTGCTACAGAGGAGGAAAGAGGCTCCAGAAGTTCAAGTAACTTGCCCAAGGTCACTTGGATGATTCAAGCCATGGAGAAGTCAGTGCAGAGGGACAACCACGGGATGGTGGGATTTCTGAGATCCAAGGGGGCTCAGGAATTTGGGGGTTGCCAGGGGCAGTTGTCCTGAGTGCCCAACCTTGCAGCAAGGTTTGGCTCTGCACCCATGTTCTGCTGGTGGTGTATAACAGAGGGTACCCCCAGACCGTAGGGGTCCCCACAGCACCATGACGTACCCTCGGCCGGAGGCCCCTAAAGCACACTTACTCATTCCGGCCAGCTGGGTTGAGAGGTTGCTGGTGGCTGCTGGGTCGGGGCCCATGTCGATCAGGTCAGCTGCCGGCTCGGCCTCGCTCGGGGTCTGGGGGGAGGGAGACGCCCCAATCATCCCTTTTGCCTACAGCCTCACTCCCTTCCGCCCCAAGCACGGGGCCTGCAGTCTCTGCCCCAGGATCTGTCACCAGGGCCCCAGCAGCTCTAACTGGGAGTCAGGGAGCTTTTCTTCCTTCCCATTGGCTCCAGCGAACTGGACCCCCTGGGAAGTTGGCAAAACCCCTGGGCATCAGCTGGTGGCACAGGCTTATCTGCCTTAAACGGCAGTGGCGTAAAACATGAGAAGGGGACTTCTCCATGAGCCTGTATAGGAAAGCACCATCCTGTCCAGACACTGGGGGACAGGGGTGAGAACAGCCTTCCTCCCCATCAGTATGGCATGATCTAGTCACAGAAAAGCAGCCTTTTACCTTGGCGGTCTGGCCTGTTCGGAACCGTTCAAACCTACAAGAAAGAAAAGACCCAAGTCAAGGAGACAGACTGAGACAGGCCAGCTCAGCACAGCCACACAGAGCTTTTCTAACTGCGGGTCTCAAACTCAATATAGCGAGTCATGGGCAGGGTGACGACACATCCTGGTTCGCCCTGCACAGATCCAGTTTATGCCTGCGACCCCCAGGTCATTGCTAACAGTGTCCCTCTTTCACTTGCAAGCGTCCCTTAGGCTTCAGTTACATGGCCACCCCAGTCACGACCAGCACGAACAAACAGAGCTACACTCTAACAGAAAAGAAAACAGGAGTGCATAGCACACAGTAAAGGTAAGGCTGCACCGTGACACTTGTTTCTGGTACATACTTGCGTATTTGTGTGTGTGTGTGTGTGTGTGTGTGTGTGTGTGTGTGTGTATGTATGTATGTCTCTCTCTCTCTCTCCAAACTGTTGTAAGAAAGATGCACCAAACTCTGACCCTGTTTATGGAGCCACGTAAGGGCCGAGGGGCTGGTGAGGTGGATCAGGAAGGCCTTGGTCTGGGATCAGTTTGAGTCGTGGCCCTGTCACCTGTCTTGTGTGACCTTGGGTGAATTACATTACTTTTGAACTTCAGCCTCCTTGTCTAGTATCTGTGGGCACCTACCTCCCAGGTGTGGCAGGAACCAAGTAAAATCACTGAGTCTAAGTGACTGTGATCTGGAAAGCACAGGCAAATGCTAGGCACAATGACTGTGGGTGTTAGTGGGGACCAGTCACCCCCAGATTGGGCCCCTCAGCCACCTCACAGCCCACACCCCAAAATGGCAGGGAAGGGACCCTTTCATTTTACTGGGCCAATGAACAGGAGAGCCTTGGCAGATGTGACCCCCAGGGGTCCCACCCTGCTTTCTGCTGACTTAGAATCACTGAGCCAGTGTCTGTTGGTGGATAAAGACAGAAACAATGAACAAGGGGCTGGAGGAGGCTGGGATAACTAGTATCATTCACCAGACACCGCTGGTCGCTAAGTGCTTAACAGGCGTCATCTCATGGACTGTCAGTGACGCCATGAGCCTCGCTGTACACACAGACGCAGTGTGACGGGCGGGCCGTTTCTGCAGGCCTGGCGGCCCTTCTCCCTCTTCCGTAACAGCACCGAAATGCTTCTGGGGAGCTGCTCTTCCCCCATTTCACGTGATCCTGGGGGGACTGCCGTCAAGGGGCCTTCTCATCTCCCCCAGTTGGTGGGCACGATGAAACTAAGCCAATCAGAGTCTCTCTTGGGGATGTGACTCGAACAGAATGAGACAAGGTGGACAAGTGTTTAAGCCGATCCATTTGCTGACGGTGGCATCCTGGGAACACGGTCCAGGAGATTCTGCTCCTGAGACCTCTGAGCTGCCCCGGGATCTGTCCTTCCGGCTCTACTGGGCGGCTTCGCTGTTTCACTCTTCTTTGGATCCTGAAAGCTACCCATTTAATAAAGTCTGTTCTTCTAATAAATTCTTTTTCTGCTTAAGTTAGCCAGAAGCGCTTTGTGTAGCTTGCAGCAGGTCAAGTAACTTGTCCGAGGCCCCTGAGGCAGGAAGTAGTGGAATGAACAAGGACAGACCAGGCCTGTGTGGCTGCAGGGCCTATGCCCTCAGCCATGACCGTGACCATCTCGCAGGGCTGGACTCGGGTGCAGGTAGCAGGGCTAACTCTGGAAAGGAGACACAGGCTGGGCGAAGGATGGGGCAGTCACGCACACGCTGGAAGGAGACAGCTGAGGGAACGTGTTGTGGGGAACCTGGCTAGTGTCTGAGAGCAGGATGAGAGAAGGCTCGGATGGCGTGAGGACACCAGGAGAACAGGGAAGGACGGGGAGAAGGCCGGGGCAGGCGGCCAGAGGCCGGGAGGCGGGGTTACCGTTCGTGGCGTAGGAACACGTTGTTGAGGTTGTCATTTATGAGGAGCAGCTCCTCCGTCAGCTGCTCGTTGGCGATGCGGGGGATGAGCTCCAGGACCCGCTGCTGCATGGCCCGGCACGTGCGGTTGAGCTCCTGCGGGGAAGGAAGGACGTGAGGTCTCTAGTGCATGGGATTCGGCCCCTGCGCCAGCCTGGGAGGAGCGAGCGGCGTCCAAACTGGACTTCAGGGTTCCATGAACGGCTTTTTGGGTTTTACAAACATGAATTTGAATTTTTTTTAAATTTTTTTTTTATCTTTTAGAGACAAGGTCTTGCTATGTTGCTCAGAGTTGTGGCCTCAAGTGATCCTCCCACTTTAGCCTCCCAAAATGCTGGGTTACAAGCGTGAGCCACCATGCCCAGCCTTGAATTTCATTTCCAAGTGTTCTACACTGAAGTTTAATGCACAGGAAATCACCAACATGTTCAACTGTGCGACTGGTTTACTTGGCTTTGTGCAGACTTGAGAATAATGCTCTGCTGCTGCCTTTGCTTAGTTGAGAAAACCGAGCCTGCAAAGTAGGTTGGTGGAGCAAACTGCCACTTCTCTGGGTGTGCTGCAAAGCATGGAAATCAACTAGCTGACACTATTATCCACAAACCCTGATTTCAACTTTTTTTTTTTTTTTTTTGAGAAGAAGGAAAGAGGAGCTTATTAATTTGCTGGCAAATGAGGAGGCTGGCAGTCTCCTGTCTCAAAGTACCAACGTCCTGATGATTTCGAATTTTTGCCTCATTACTCTTGACTGATTTTTTTTTCTTTTTGAGACAGAGCTTCACTCTGTTGCCCAGGCTGGAGTGCTGTGGCGTCAGCCTAGCTCACAGCAACCTCAAACTCCTGGGCTCAAGCAATCCTTCTGCCTTAGCCTCCCAGTAGCTGGGACTATAGACATGTGCCACCATGCCTGGCTAATTTTTTCTATATATTTTTAGTTGTCCAGCTAATTTCTTTCTATTTTTAGTAGAGATGGGGTCTTGCTCTTGCTCAGGCTGGTCTTGAACTCCTGAGCTCAAAGGATCCTCCTGCCTCGGCCTCCCAGAGTGCTAGGATTACAGGTGTAAGCCACCACGCCTGGCCTCTTTTTTTTCTTTTTAAATAAAGTTTTACTTTTGGAATAATTTTAGATTTACAGAAGATGTGCAAAGACAGTACTGACAGTTCCCACATACCCTTGACCCAGCTTCTGCTTTGACATTTGTCAAAACTAAGACATTAACAGTGGTACAATACTATTAACTAAACTGCAGGCTTTATTCAGGTTTCACTTTTTCCATTAACGTCCTTTTTTTGCTCCAGGATCCGACACTGCATTTAGTCGCCATGTCACTTATTGACTTTTAATCAGTGTCATTTTTTTTTTAAAGTGTCATTTAAACTTGTTTGGGGAAAAAAAAATTAAAGATCATAGTCATGTTGGCTTTGATTCATTTGTTTCTTCACGTACCTCCCAGGTGAACAGGGGCCTGGGTCATGGTCCTGAGGTCCAGAGAATCGTCAGGCATTGCTGACTGTGGCCACATGCCAGCGTACTTTTCCCCTGGAGGCATCATTAAGACAAGGCAGGGCCCAGTGTTTACTCTCTGACTCTCTGTGGACCTGTCACCCGCCCTTCCGAGGTCGGGTTTCTGGGATTTCCTCAATCCCTTTAGCGTGGGAGCAGGGCAGACGGAGTGACTGTCAACATCCTGTGGGCTCTCTTCCTCCCAGGACCAGGCACGTTCGTGGCTTTGCTTCCACTTTCTTGCTGGCCCCTCTCAAGAGCAGATGAGCAGCACCTGGAGCCAGGTCCCAGGTTCAAATCCCAGCTCTGCTACTTACCAGTCATATAGCCCTGGGCATATTATATGACCTCCCTTTGCCTCAGTTTCCTGATCTGGGAAATGGGGGATGTTGAAGAGCATGTGAGTGAATGCACATCAAGGGTCCACATAGAGCCTGGTGCCAGGAAGTGCCCAACACACGGGTCTATCATGGTGTCAACCTTGCCCGCTGGCTCCAGCCTTCCAAGTCCCTGAAATGGCTCCGATCCGCATGGCCTTGGCAGCCACCCATGAAACTCCCCGCAGTGCGGCCGCCTCCTCAGTCTCCTCTTAGTGAGCCCTCATTCCGTCCCCATGGGCACGTATTCATTCCACTTTACTCCCACCGCCCACCGCAGTGTCAGGACCCCTGAGCAGCCGGTCGGTCAGGCACAGGGACACAGAGATGAGGAACGCACGGCCCTCCCTCAAGGAGTTGAGGCTTGGCAGGCAGGAGACACGAAACCAGACAATCGCGCTAAGTGCTCTGTCCCCTCAGGGGTTCTAGTGACTCCTGGGCCTCAGGTGTTCCCAGCTGTCTTGGTGCCTCTATGACCGACCTCCATGGGGAGGGTGCCTTTCCCTGAGCACAGCCCCTTCTGCTCCAGGGCCCCCAGCTGGGGCGGGGGGCCATGGGAATATCATGTGACACAGGAGCGAGAGCCAGCCCTGCTCTCACACCTGCAGAGCCCCCGACTCCGAAAGGTGGAAGCCTCACCTGCCAGCGTTTTCTCAGGACCACCTGTTAGGCGCTTGCCCTGTACCAGGCACAGGCCTGGGTATGAAAACATGCAGTACCTTTGTTAATTCTCATGTCAAATTTGTACCATAAAGGTTACTGTTACAGCAATCTAACAGACGAGGAAACTGAGGCACGAGGGGCTACTTTGTTCAAACCAGAAAGTAGCAGAGCTGAGATCTGAATTCTAGTCTGATGGCATCCGACGTCCCTGGTGGCAACAGTTCCCCCTGCGACCCAGGGGTTTGGAGGAAGCCATGAAGACTGAGGTGTGGGTGGGAAGGAATGTGAGCGGGTGAATGGGCAGGAGTCACCGGAGCCCTGGGGGAGGGGCCGTCTGCTCACCTGCAGCAGCTCCAGGTCCGCGGGCTCGGCCTGGGTGGGCACCAGCTCCGTCAGCATCTCCGACATCACCCTCACGTTCCCACTCACCATCTCCAGCTCGCTGCGCAGCTTCCCAATCTGAAAAACACCATGGGCTGTGGTGAGAGAAGCCAGGGGTCTGGAGCTGTTGCTGCAGACAGGGACAGAGGCCACCACCACTGGTCCTGGGTGTGGCACTGGAGTGCCGACCTGCCAGCGCCGTCTCTAAGCAGCCCCGCTCCTGCCTCCAGAGCCACAGCCCTGCACTAGCAGGCCATGGTGGGCCTGCCAAACCCCCTACACAGACCCCTCACAGAGGTGCTACCAACCGTCACCATCTCCAAACGGGGGAGCCTGGAGCAGGGAGAGGCTGAAAGGAGACAAGCTGAGTGGGAATGAAGCACCGGCCGTGGCTGGAAGACTCCAGAATCTCCTGGGCCCAAAGTGGCAGCTAACAAGGCCCTGGAGGGCAGCTCTCCCAAGGGGAGGAGGGAGGTGGCAGGCCCTCTCTCTGCTCCAAGGAGGACTGGGAATCTGCCCTCTCTGTGCTCCTGGGACTGGGATTCAGTCCTCGCTCTCCTCCTAGGACTGGGATTCGGCCCTTTCTGTTCCTAGGAGGACTGGATTTTGTCTTGCTCCAGGCCTGCTGTGGTGTCCTAGGCTCGTCCAAGGATGCAAAACATTTGATATATTTGGCTTATTTAATGAACTCTTGGTATAAATGAGAGGAAAAACCACTGATCACAAACCCAATGTATCCAAATCAGATGGGACTTAATTACAGAGGAGTCTGGGAGTGGCGTCAATGCACATCTGAACGTCTTAACGTGTCCCAGGAGACAGAAGGGGACTCTGAAGTTAAACAAAGACTACTTAGTTTTGTTAAGCAAGAACCTTCTTGCACTAGAAGTAATCAGAATCTTAACCCACGCTCATGCTAGACTTAAGGCAAATAAGTTAAAATTATAACCGGGTTGGATAATTTTTGGGCCATGAGGTGGTTTTGCAATTTTTTACCCCCCTTTAATTATTTTATCCAGTTAGCAGACCTTTTCCTGGTAATATCTGTAACTCTAGGGGGTGATTTCATAACTTCCTATGAGATAACAAATTACAAAAGTTTCTCTTCTAACGGCTTAGGGTGAGAACAAGTCCAAATGACACATACGAGTGGTCCGTGGGTACACTTCTGTGGAAGTTCCGTCAGGTACCTGTATCTTTCTCTCCAGCACATTCAGCAGCTAAGCTTTGACATTTAGCTGATGTTCTGGGTCTCAAGTTGGTAAAACACCTCAAAAGTGGGCACCCTGCCAGTGTGCAGGTCCCCACCCCATCCTTAGAAGCCAGGTCTAGGATGACTGAGCTCCCAGCTAGCACTGGGAACGGTTATGGAGTCCCCCCGCAGGTAAGGCAGCTTTGGCACTCCACAAACAGCTCGTGCCAATGGGCAAGTCACCTCAGCTCCAGCTTCAGGAGGAAGAAACTGAGGCACAGAGGTTGCCTCAGTCAGTGCGCAACCTACTCTGTGGCGGGTGGTCCTTCAAAGCCAGTCACAGGGCCCTGGGAAAAACTACCCCTCCAGCATCTCATGCTAAGCCTCAAACCTTCTTCTTGAGGCTTTACGGAAAGCAGTATGGTGCAATGCAAATGTTTTTTATTTTTGGCACAGATGTTTTAAAACTGTTTTCAGCCAGAACCTCAGTTCCAGTGAAACCTTCTGGGAGGATGTAAGCAAACCACACGCGGGGGAGTGGCCCTGGTGGCAGGGGTCTATCTGCCGGGCATTTCCTCCCCACGGTGCTACTGGAGGGCTCCATGGAGAACAGTTTGCAAAAATGGCCAAGGTACGGGGCAGCACGTGCCAGGAGTCAACAGACCTGAGCTTGTATCCCAGCTGTCTCTACTAAGCTGTGTGCTCTGGGCAAGTGAATTTACCTCTCTGAGCCTCATCTCTCAGTGGGAAGCACATACATACCCTGTGGGCTGTTGAGGAGATGACACGGAGGCTCGGCAGGCAGAAATTTCCCAACAGACGGGGCCCCTCCCTGACTTGAGTGGAGAAGAGCCGGGCCCACCTGCCTTGACCTGATGCTCCTGACCCCAGGCTTGTTTACCTGATCGGAAGTTGGCGCTATGGGTGTGTCGCCAGGGAGTACGACTGGTGTGGGTACAGGGGCAGTGTGCTGGCTGGAGTTCCCTCGCTGACTGGTGTCAGTGCCCACCGAGTTCTGTCCTGACGGTGTCTCGGAGTTGAACACAGTCTGGAGGGCAAAGCACAGGGTCAGCGAGGCTCCTGGGAAGGCCAAGGCCGACGGGGTTGTGGCCCGTGGGGAGGGGCCGCTGGCCCCCCGGGATGACTCCTGCCTCCCTTGCCATCCCGACATGCTGACTCTCCTCACCCTCTGGGGCGTGTGGATGGGCGACAGCATGTCCAGGTCGGTCATGGGGAACTCCAGGCCCTTCCTCCGCAGGTCCTCATAGATGGCGACAACACCTGTCAAATCGGGCGAGCTGCGGAACGCGTCAGCCCAGGACTGAGAGGGGACAAGGGAACACGGCCGGTAACCACTGCTCACCTTCTCTCCTGCAAGCCCACTGAGCTGGGCACCCAGAGAGGGAACAGAAGTTCTTTCCCTGACTTGCTGGTCCCTTC
The DNA here is from genome assembly GCA_004363605.1 of Indri indri. Lineage (NCBI taxonomy): Eukaryota > Metazoa > Chordata > Mammalia > Primates > Indriidae > Indri > Indri indri. The sequence goes on along the minus strand of RJWJ010034034.1, from coordinate 1,725 downwards.
ACTACACCCGCCCAGCCCACTCCACGGCAAAGCACTCAGCCAACAAGCCTCCCCGCACCCAAAACACCCCATCAACAGGCAACCAGAACACCCCAAATCGAGAGCTAGAGCCTGGGGCAAGCACAATGGCGCGGGGCACCTCCTCACTGGCCTAGAGCGCTCCGCAGCCCCGCCCCCGCGCCCTGGTACCCACCTGGATGAGGTTGAGCACCTTGTCGTGCACGATGGTGGGGGGGTTGTTCTTAGGCAGGATGGTCCTCACCAGCACACTCTCCACGAAGTCCTGGCTGGCCACCAGCACGTGGAAGCGGTGCCCACAGTTCTTGACACAGGTTTCTAAGACCTGGAGGGCCGAAGGGCGCCTATGAGCACCCCAGTCAGAGGAGAGGAGGTGCCCAGGGCCTCTACCCTCAAGGCTCTTGCTACTTCCAGGGGCTCGTTTACGGGGGGGGGGGGGTCTAGCCTGGGACAGGCAGAGGGCTGATGTGTGGGCTGGAATTCCCTTCCTGCCTGGTGTTAGCGCCTGCAGAATCCGGATGCTATTTCTGAGCTGAACGTAGTCCAGAGAGGAGGGGCTCTTCAAGAGGAAATCAAACAGGACCTAAGCTTCCAATCTACTGGTGACCTTGTGGCCCAAGGAAAAGGCACTAAACTTCCCTCCCCACTCTGTTTCCCACTTCCTGGCAGGAGTGCCTTTGATTTCAGTTTAGCAGGAGTCACCTAGATACAAACGCTGCCTGTTGGGGAGGGTGGGACAGTGTCCCCCTGCCCCAGCTGTCCTGCCAGCTCGGATGCCCATTCACACCTGGCTGTCCTGGAGTCCAGCAGGTTCAGTGGTGGGGGCAAGGCGGTTCTCAGCCACTGGCATACACAATATTTTACATTCATTTTTCAGAGCACCAGAGTACCAGGCAGCACCCGATTCTGTCTGCCAGGCTCCCTGATGCCCCAGAGAGGCCTGAGTTTACAGAGATTCTACGTCACCTGTAAGTCCTTTGGCCTAGGCCTTCCATGCCAGTGGCTCTAGAGAGAAATAACCTCAGTGTGTCTGCTCCCACGCTGGGAGACTGGAGAGGACCTTCCCAAATGCCCTCTCTTGCCATTCCATGTCCACCAGCAGTGTAGGCAGGACGGCACTTTGCCCACAGACCTTTCCTTCCCAGCCCTCAGATGAGGAGCCCAAGGGTGGCCGGGACTCCCGCTGGGTCTGAAGGGAGACGGCTTGTTCAGCGGACTGCAGTCCTGCCACGGGATGGAGGAACAGCCGGATGGGGCACTCACCGTGAGAGCCAGCATCACCTCGTGGAAGTTCTTGTTCCCCACGATTCTCTTCTTCACTGCTCGGATGGCATCTCTGGGACTAGCAAGGACAAAAGGAAGGACGGGGTTAGGAACAGAGCCTCCTTACTCAACACGGGAGCCTGCTTGCCTAGAACCAGAGCCCCTGTAGAGCTGGACTGGCCCTTGTGTGCCTATCGCCCTGCGCCGCAGCTGCTCTGCGCGTCCAGGGCGATCACATCGGAATCTTCCTACCCCACCAAAATCCTCTAGGAGCTCCTGACTGCTTAGCAGGCTTCTCAGCGTGTGCTCCCTGAATCTCCTGCAGCGCAACGGGGGGAGGTGTGAGTGTTTGTTAAAAATGCAGAACCCTGGGCCTCCACCCTAGACCAGCTCAACTAACTTCTCAGGGAGTGGGGCCCAGAATCTGCATGCTTCGTGTCCGCC
>RJWJ010034033.1:0-17503 GCA_004363605.1 Indri indri | reverse complement strand
AGGCCACAAATTGGGATCAATTCACATAATAAATCTATAGCAAACATTGATAAAGAAATTGCACCATGTTCATCCTTTGACTGCCACCTCTGGCCTCAGAGATGGAACGCCTTCTGCTCTTTTATCTTTCTAGCATGCATGTGCTTATTATGCAAGACCCACAACCTGGCAGGGGAAGCCCAAGGGTCCCCACTATGCCCTGTGCATTGCGTTATGCTCAGAGATAAGAAATAAGAAGAAGAGCCCCTGCCGGCAAAGCTGGTGGGGCTATCGGGTGTGTAAAAACCAAGTGGTCGGCACCGTGAGGGAGCAACGCACAAGTTTTGGTGGCGGCACAAAGGATGACAGGATTAACTCTGCTCGAGCACGTAAGAAAAGGGGCCACAGAAGAGGCTCGCTGTGAGCTGAGATGAATAAGGATTTTCTGGGCAGGCAAAGCGAGGAAAGGCATTCCAGGTAGCAGGAACAACATTTGCAAAGGCACAGAGACATCAAACAGGATGTTGAGTTCAGAAAACTGCAGGCATGGCGTAGGTGGGAGCCAGGGAGAGACGCTGGGAGTTGGACCCAGTGGCTGGGGTGTACAGCACCCTGGGAGAGGGTGTTAAGTGAGGGGATGCAGGGTGACAGGGTTAGATTTACGTTCTAGAAGGCGGACTTCGCCCGAGGCTGGAGGAGAGGCCGGGGTAAGCAGCCGCGAGAGGAGAGGAGCAGAGAGAAGGGGTGACTTCTGCTTTGGATGTGCTGAGTCTGAGATGCTGCGGGGCGCGGGGGTGGCGGCGGGGGCGGATCCCTCCCGAGAGCAGAAAGCAGGAGGAGGCCCCGAGTGCTGAAGCCGGAAGCTGCTCGGAGCGCAGGGAGCCCGTGGGCTCCTGGAACACGCATTTGGTCCCCTCCAGGATTTTCTCACTCTTCTCTGCATCTCTCAATTGGCATTTCTCTCTCCTCCCACGCAGACACCAGCAAGCCCAGCCTTCCCCTGCACTGGGAGTGGGGAAATTAAAAAAAATTCCATGGGGGGAAGAAAGGCTATGCTTCCTGCCAGTCTCAAAGGAGTGACAAATCGCCGGCTCTCGGCCAAGTGTCCCTTCCCTCCACCCCCTCCCGACACACATACACCGTCTCCCGTGGCCTGGGACGCCGGCGTCTCCGTATCTCCGTGCAGATCTGTGTTTTTCTCTCGGGGCCATCTGTCGCTGACTCTGCTATAAATCTTGCTGTGTTTCCTTGCCACATGGCATAATTAATTACCGCAAGGCACAAAGGACCCTCCTGCTCCGCAGGCTGGGAGCCAGCTGGCTCGCCGAGGAGCAATTTGCCATGATGGGGCACGGCCTGGCTGCTGCGCTCCGGCGACCGGCTCCCACCGCAGGGCCCCAGTTGGCCGAAGCCCCCATTCCCTGCGGTAGCATCTGCCACCAGCTTGGCAGCGGCAGGGTCCTTGTGGTTACACGAGTGGCATTTACAGACATTAAGGCCACACACCATCTATTGTCATAGAAGGGAGTGTGCCTCTATTAACTCAGCAGGGACCCCCGGCCTCATTTATCTTTGTCACTTAACCACTACGTCCAGAACAGTCTGTCTGCTGCACTTGGGCGGTGGTTCCTAAATCTTTCAAACACAGCTAAGGGAAAATACAACTAAGTAGCCAAACAGCCACTGAAAGCTGAGGCTTTGAGCAGGTTCCTGCCCTTCTGAGCCTTTAGCCTCAGCATCTGTTACCAGGAAGGATTGGAAGAACAGCCAGTTTCTTTCCAGCTACAGTGTACCAGGATCAACCAACAAATATTCAATCAACAACCATCCCTAAACCAAGTGCTGGGGTTACAGCTCTGACAAGGCAGACATAGCCCCTGCTCTCATGGAGGCTTCTCCTAGAGTTGAGGACCACACACATGCATGGGCGCACACACACGATGTACACATCAGTGTACAAAATTATCATCGGTGGTGACCAGTGGGACGAGGGACGGAATCAATCAGGGGCTGAATTAAAGAACATCGAGGAATCACCTTCAGAGAGGGAAATCACAGAAGGCCTCTCTGAGGAGGTGATTTTCTGGTAAACAGATTTATTGAGATATAATTCACATATCTTAATATTCACCCTTTAAAAGTGTACAGTTCACCGGTTTTTAAGATATTTGCAATATATTTTAATATATCTAGCAAGGTTGTGCAGTCATCACCACAGTCAAACTTTGGAACATTTGATCACCCCAAAAAGAAACCTTGTACCCATTAGCAGTCTCTCACCATTCTGTCCTTCTGCCCATCTCCTGGCAACCACTAATTTACTTTCTGTCTCTATGGATTTGCCCATTCTGGACATGAATGGAATCACACACTATATGGCCTTTTCTAAACAAATTCTTTCACTTAGCATAATACCACCATGCCTGGCTAATTTTTCTTGTTTTTTGTAGAGATAGGGTCTCACTATGTTGCCCAGCCTGGTCTTGAACCCCTGGCCTCAAGGAATCCTCCTGCCTAGGCCTCCCAAAGTGCTGAGATTACTGGCATGAGCCACTGCACCTGGCCCAGGCTCCTCACGTCTTTTTGTTCTACAGTTCTGAGCATCTCACCTCATAGTCCATAATGGCTGCTGCAGCACCAGCCCTCACATCTGCATTATAGACCAGAAAAAGGAAGAGATGAGAAAATTACTGTCATCGAATTCCCCAATGACTACAAGGAGCAGAAGCCCTCACCCACACGAGACTGGAATGGGAGTGAGAAATAAACCTTCACTGTTTGAGCCCTTGAGTTTGGGGGCTATTTGTTACAGAAGCACTTCATTAGCCTTTCCTGGATTGCAAACCACCCGAAAAATGTGCCTTAAGACAACATCATCTTGTGTCTCATGACTGCTTGGGTTGCTTTCGCAGTTCCTCTGCCAGTTTTGTCTGGGCTCGTTCACGTGGCCACATTCAGTCCGAGGGGTGGCTGGGCTGGGGGTCTGGCATTTGGTGCCGGCTTTCTACGGGGCCATCTCTGATTTCCTCCATGTGGCCTCTCGTCCACGTAGGAGAAACTGGGCTTCTATGCAGCCTGGTGGGTCCGAAGTTCCAAAAGGACAAGAGGAACTGCAGCACCCCTAAGACCCGGCCTTGGAAAGCACCCGGCATCGCTGTGTTGCATGCTACCCGTCCACGCAAGTCATGGATTCGAGAAGGGAAAATCAACAGACGCACATTGCAGAGAGACAGACGCTTTGGGGGGTTACTATCTGGGCCCACCACGAGGAGTTAATGGAGCAGGGTGTGTATGACTGGCATTTTTTCCACCCCCCTCCCCTGCTCTTGTTCCCCAGCCGCATGTGACTCTTGTTTCTGCAGAGCCCTTGTATGCACACGCTGGGTGGCAATAGGGAAGTCAGGGGGAATCCAATCTCAGCAGGACATGGCCACATTAACCAAGCTCATGAGCAAAAGGACCTGCCTTCCTGGGCTTGGCTTGGTGCCCGGAGCTCAGAGGAAAGGTCACCCGCTCCTGCTGGCGGGAGTTCTGAGTCGAATAGCTGTGAAACCAAACAAACTAACACCCGCCTCCGCTGCTGCCCGCACAGATGCGACCGATTCTTTTCTTGAGAGAGAAAAGAAAAGATTTTTGTTTGTTGTTTGACACTCTGACCTCTGCAGCATAAAAACTAAAAATAATCCCCATAGGGAGAGTGTTGTGTGTTTATCCCATTGTTCTCTCACACTCACAGCCACCTGTGCCATGCACACTGAGATGATGCAGGGAAGAGAATTTGAGACAGGAGCATGAGGGCAAGGCTTGAGATCTAGGTCTTCAGAAACCGAAGCTCACATTCCTTCTACAAATCTATCCACTCGTCCCATCCCACTCACCTGCCTGCCTACCCCTCCACTCATCTACCCACCATCCAACCATCCATCTATCCTTCCATTCGTCCATTGTCTACCCATCCACCCATCCATCCATGCATCCTTTATCCATCCATCCACACATCCAACCATCCATCCATCCACCCATCTTTCCATTCATTCATCTCTCATCTACCCATCCACACATCCATCCTTGCATCCTTTATCCATCCATGCATCTATGCATCCATTTATCCATGCATCCTTCCACCCATCCACCCACGCAGCCATCCACTCATTCATCTACCCATCTATTCACCCATCCATCTACCCATCCACCTATCCGTCCATCCACCCCATCCACCCATCCATCCATCCATCCAACTATGCATCCTTTATCCATCCATCCACACATCCTTCCATTCATTCATCTCTCATCTACCCATCCACCAATCCATCCATGCATTCTCTCATCCATCCATCCATCCTTCACCCATCCATCCATCCAACCATCTATCCATGCATCTATGCATCCATTTATCCACACATCCTTCCACCCATCCACCCACCCAGCCATCCACTCATCTACCCATCTATCCACCCATCCATCTATGCATCCTTTATCCATCCATCCACACATCCTTCCATTCATTCATCTCTCATCTACACATCCACTCATCCATCCATCCATCCATCCATGCATGTATGCATCCATTTATCCACGCATCCTTCCACCCATCCACCCACCCAGCCATCCACTCATCTACCCATCTATCCACCCATCCATACACCTATCCACCTATCCGTCCGTCCATCCATCCATCCATCCATCCATCTAATCAATATTTATTAGATGTGCCTTCTATGTGCCTGGCACTATGGCAAGTATTCACTGCCGAACAAAACTCACCAGGAAGCTGTCCTCATGAAGTTTACAGCCTGGAGGGGGTCCAGTCAATAGGAAAGTAAACAAAGCAGTAAATGTAAGAATTGCTTTTTGGGTAGGCATATTAAGCCACCATCCAGGGGATGCAATTTGAGCACCTTTTCTGGGTCAGGCAATGCTATGAGCACAAGTTACCTTCTAACCATTACTACCTTATGAGGCTGTTACTATTAATATTCCTGTTTTTCACCCAGGGACAAGCAGAGACTCAGATAAGGGAGCCTCGCCTAAGGCCACACAGCTGGCAAGTGGCAGAGCCCAGGCGTACTTGCCAGTCAAGGTAGACCGTGAGGAGGAGGAATTGCTGCATTTGGGGCCTTCCTCCTCCTTTGTTCTGGGCTTTATAGTAACATCAGGGACAGTGACACATGGGATCTCAGCCACACGGTCACTCCCTTTGCACCTGCTCTTAGCCTGATGACTCAAGTATCTGGGAATGGGATAAACATTAACCCAGCTCGTCTCCACCAGGCCCCACGACAGCCACACCTTCTGCTGCGCCCATGTCTCTGCCCCAAGCTCGGGTTGTCCGTGGCCATCAGCAGGGCAGCCACAGAGCTGCAGAAAGACCTTCGGGATGTAAACAGAGACGGCACCCACAGCAAAGGGAGGGCGGCCACCACCAGGGCTCGTCAAAACTGTCCAAGGAGAGCCCGGTTTCAGGTGCCCACACTGCCACAGAGGCCGTGCGACCCTGGGCAAGTCATCACCTCTGTCCTGGTCTTCGTTTCCATCTGTGCTGCCTGCCAGTGAGGCGTGTGCCCGCTGCGCTCACTCATCCAGATGTTTCTGAGAACCTCCTACGTGCCAGGTTCTGTGACAGGCCCTGGGATGGGAGCAAGTACGGAGCTATGGTTGGAAGAGAAAAGGCACGAGGTGCCCCGCAGATGTAAAACAGGTCGGCTCGACCCAGGTTAAAGGCTGCCAGGACTCCCTGGGGAAGTGACATTTCATCTGAGACTTGGAGGATGACAAGAAGACAACTAGGTTAAGATATGGAAAAGGGAATCCCAGGCAGAGGAACCAGTATCTGCAAACGCCCTGATGTGGGAAAAGGCTTGTTGGAGTCAAGGACCTAGGAAGCCACCACTGTGGCTGGCACCTGGAGTGAGGGCCGTGTGGTACGGGACAAGGACAGGGAAGCTGGGGCTGGGTTATGCAGGGTCTTGGAGACAATGGTGGGATTTGAGACCTTGAGCAGAGGGAGATGGGGACGACTTGAGTTCCAGGGGCCCAGATATTCATGAAACGGGCTCTGGAGACCCACCTGTTGGCCTGGGGGTGGCACAGAGGGAGATCAGGTGGGTCACTGGAGCTTCAGAAACAAACTTGAACTACGTCATAATACTGCCAGGAGTGGGCTCTGTAAGACAGCATGGTTAGTGGATAGGACATGGGTCAATGGCTTTAACTGGAACCTGGAAATTCACATTGTCAGAGGGCGAGGCCACTTTGTGCGAGCGACTGTGTAATTTGTTTATCCCTTTATGGTTGGTTTGAACATCTGCTTGGCCGTGGGCCCTAATATTCAGTTAGAACACTGTCGATTGCAGGTAACAGAGAACCTGACCCCAGAAAAAGGAATTTATTGGCTCTTGTGTTTGAACAGCCGAGGGGCAGACCTTCAGGTATGGCTTGATCCAGAAGCCATGGCTTGATGTCGCTGGGATCCCACGTCTCTCTCTCTCTCCACTTCTCAGGTCGACTTCCTTGGAGTTGGTTCCATGTGTAGATCCCATATCAAAGATGGCATTGGCACCTCTGCATTCCATCTTCATCCCTCTGATAGCCTCAGAAAAGAAGCCCCAGGCTATTCTAGGGACCTCAAGCCATGCACAAACTCTGATTGACCCATGCCATGCCTAGGCCAGTCAATGGCGAGGGAGACAGGAGGTGCCGATAGGCATAGCTTAGGTGATTTGTTCTACTCGCATCCGGAGGGTGTAGTCGGCTTCTTTGAAAGCATAGAGAGTGCGTGTGAGCAAGGGGGTCCCCATCCCACTGGGACACTGTTGCCACATAAAAGGGGGAGGTATTAAGCTGAATGAGAAGGCACACACTTGCTCACCACAGGGAGGGACCCGAAATCCCCTGCAGGTGAGAGCATTCCAGGGCCTTCTTCGGGAGTGAAAAATGTTGTCTCAGATTGCTAAGCTTTGAGACAAGGGGTGATACCGTTGTCAAGGGTCAGGGCTGGGAGCTGGCCAGGAAGACAAAGGGAAGAGTCAGGAAGAGGTGCAGTCGCTGGGAGCAGACAGCTGGAGGAAGCGGGGAAGTCAGGGAAAGCTCCTCACGTGCACCGAGTTCTGAAAACACAGATGTGATACAAAGAGCTTCACATGTCCCGGGGAGAGTGCCCAGGCTGACTCAGGGTGGGGCCGGGTGCTCATGCTCAAACCACTTCCCCCCTCCAAGTATCAGAGTGGGGGTTTTCTCTCCACTAACTGCTGGTGTACAGGGGTCTCCTGTGGGTTTCAAGCATCCAAGGGTGGGGTTCTTAAATCAGGGGAAGGGCCTGGGTCTCCCTCTGGGTGGCCTGTGGACTGCCAAGGGCCTTTCTTGCAGATGGAACAAAGTTCTACGAGCACACAGAGAAACAGGATCCTGGAGACATCCTTTGAGCCTCTGGGTCAAGCCATACCTGAAGGTCTGCCACCTACGGAGTAGACATTGCCCTTGGCTCATGGCCCTGGCAATTCCTGGGCAGCAGCCATACTCTCAGACCTCTTGCCAGTCTGGGACCCCACTTCCCTCATCCCTTCCTTCCCAGACCTCCAAACTCTTAGGGTGACCACATGTTCCGGTTATACGAGACAGTCTTGGTTGATGTCTATTGTCCCTGTGTAATTCTTCACAGTGGCTCTGTCATTCTCAACGTGTCTTGCTTTGGATGAGAAATTATAGCTCCTCCTACATGCCAATATTCTTTTCACCCTGGTGGTCCTAAGAGTTGGTAAAACTTGAACCCAAAATATTAGCCACACACAAAAAAAAATCCATTTTCCCCCTACAAATGCAGGGGAGGTTTAGCCGTCCACAGCTATGCTCTCCGTACTTCCCTGGGGTTTGTTTATACCCAGGCCCGGGAAGAGGCCCTTTCTGCAAGGACGAGTAGAATGATCTCCTTCTAAAGGAGAGAAAAAAACAAGCTCCAGTCCTGAGGGTTTCCCTGCCTCCACCCCCTCCTGGTCCTGTCCTCATTCATCCCCACAATAAACCCCTTGTTTTAAGGTAACTTGTCTGGGTCTCTTTTTCCTGCAACAAAAAGAGGTGTACCTAAAATAGGCCAGAGCCTGGGCCGCTGGCCAAATTTAGATTTAAAAAATCTGGGTCAGGCGGGAGAGGGAGCAGCAGGCTGAGATCCTTGGAGACTGAGGCTAGACAGCTCCTGCTGATGGGGGACTTCCTCTGTGCCAGGCCCTGAGCTGTGCATTCAACAGCGACAATCTTATTTAACTCTCTTACTGTCCTGGGAGGTAGACTATTACCTGCAGCTGACAGAGAAGGAAACTGAGGCTTGCAGAGTCACGATTTGGGGTTCACATCCCAATCCTCTCAGTCCAAAATCCGTGCCTTGGAGCACCAGAGCAGACTTCCACACTATAAAAGGGTAGCTGGAATCTCAGCCATTTGGCATCTAGAAGCTCAGCCTAACCTGGCCCAAGCTGAGACTCTTTGGCACAAATCCGTCTGTAGTTTTCTTAACCATTTTTTAAGTGAGTTTAAGGAGTGAGAAACAGCCACAGTTCATTGTTTTGATTCAAATGAATGTTAGCAAAATAGGGAAATTCTAGCCTCCTTCAGGTATAGCTAGATCCAGGCACTCATGTGATACCCTCCCATGTGGCATTTAATTCTCTGTCTCCAGCTCTCTTCTTCCTTCTGTGTGTTGCTCTCTCTACAAGGCAGGAAGGATGGTTATAGGCAGCCCCAAGCCTCAGCTCTATGGTAGTAATTCAAAAGGGTCTCTCCTCTCTCTCTCTCTCTCTCTCTCTCTCTCTCTCTCTCTCTCTCTCATTCTCCCTCTCAGCAGCTGTATAAGAATCCAAAGAAGGATTTTGATTGGCTCTGCTTGGATCACATGTGCACATTAGGACCAATCACTGGGTCCGAGAGGACACAAACACGGGTGTTAGGATTGGCTTAGCCTGGACACAGGCCCTCGGCTGCCTCAAGGAAGGCAGGGGACAGTGATTAACAGCTCTGGGGGGTGGGGGAGGCATGGTTCCACCAAGGAAGGGACCCTGGTCGTTCAAACCCGTCCGTCCACCATGCTCAGACAGACACATTACAGGGATCACTAGTTTAAGACATTCTAACGTGCTTTTCCCTTTGCTTCGCCAAGGACAGCTTTTGATCTGCAGTGCCCTAGGCATCCATTAGTCTGGGGACGATTAGAATTTGTCACGGAAAATGCAAAGAGAAAGGCAGAGGGGATGTTCAGCTTTGGACATTCGAAATTAGATCAGGTACCAGACCATCGCCTGGAGGGAGAATTCTCCAGGCTCCTCATCGTTCGGCTTATCGATAACCGTGCCAATGTCTTAGAATACAGAGGGTCTGTCTCCTCTGCACGGAATGGTCGGGACATTGTGGAAGTAGGAGAAATGTCAGCACATTTTCTGACTTCAGGATTGTAGGGAGAAGTGGGAACAAAACGAGGAAATCCTGCCCCCGTGATATGTCTCTACAACGTGCCTCGACGATTATTATCTTTGAGCATTTGCTATTTCCCAGGCGCTGTGCTCACTCACTGTTTCCATCTCCCCGCAAGACAAACATTTCTGTGAATCGGGACTCTCCAGGGCAAGCAAGTTCTATCAACTCAACTGTGTTTGAAACAAATGGGGGGCGGTATGAGATCACGTCACTCGGACGCCGTGGTGGTTAATTTTATGTGCCAACGTGACTGAGCCACAGGGTGCCCAGATATTCGGTCAAATGTTATTCTGGGTGTGTCCGTGAGGGTGATTTGGGATGAGATTAACATTCGAATTGGTGGGCTGAGCACAGGTTGCCTTTCCTCATATGCATGGGCCTCATCCAACCGGTCACGGGCCTGAGTGGAACAAAAAGGCTGACTCTTGAGCAGTAAGAGGGAACCCTGGCCTGGTGGCTCTGAGCTGGGACATCGGTCTTCTGCCTTCCAACTCGAATGGAAACATTAACTCCTTTCAAGGCCGCTGGCTTCTGGATTGCTGCAATCTCATGATAAACTGGAACAGATGAGAAGTTGCTTCTTATGGCTGAGCAGAAAACGTGGGGATGGATTCTACTCCTGATGAAGATGTCATGAACATTGTTGACAACAAAGGATTTCGAATATTACAGAAACTTTAGTTGATAAAGCAGCGGCAGGGCTTCAGAGGATGGAGTCTAATTTTGAAAGAAGTTCTGCTGCGGGTAAGATGCTATCAAACAGCATCACAGCACCAGAGAAAGCTTTTGTGAAAGGAGGAGTGACGGGATGTGGTGACTTCACTGTTGTCTTGTTTTAAGAAACAGCAACAGCCACCCCAGCCTTCAGCAGCCAGCACCCTGATCCGTCAGCAGCCGTCAACATCATCAGGGCAGGACACTTCACCAGTGAAAAGCTATGAGTCGCTGAAGGCTCAAATGATCGTTAGCATTTTTTAGCAATAAAGTATTTTTAATTAATATATGTGCGTTTTTATACATAATGCTATTGCGCACTTAATAGACTACAGTATACAGTAAACATAACTTTTATATTGGCTGTGAAATGAAAAAATTTGTGTGACTGGCTTTATTGTGGTGGTCGAGAACTGAACCTGCAATATCTCTAAGCTATGCCCAGACAACCTGAACTAATATAGACATCCAGGACAAATTATGAATATGCTTCAGGAATGGCTGGATCCAGGACCTTCGAACTATGTCATGGTCATGAGGCTTCGTCATCTCCTGCCAGGTCTTAGACAAGATTTCATCACATGGTGCACATGATGGTTGACACTAGCAAGCCTGGCTCGTGCCCTTCTGAATGTAGCACTTTAAGAAAGAAAGAACATCTGATTGGCCTCACTTGGGTCATGTGTCTATTCCTGAGTCATCGCTGTGGTCTGGATGCATTACAACGGAAGGGCATCAGGCTTGACAAAACATATGGGGTGGGGGAGTCCTACAGAGCAAGGCGGTGAGAACCACAGTGACAGGTCCAGTAGGCAACGTTACTATGCCCATTTTGCAGAGGAGGAAACTGGCCCAACAGGTTTAGGTGATGGCCACATACAAGCATCAGAGAGAGCAAGCATCAATGCCAGGATTCAAACCCAGGTCTGTCCACAGGTCCTTAACCACTTCTCCATACTGCCTGTCAGCCCTCAGTCCTTGCCTAGAGCCAAAGTCTTCCAGCACCCCAGCCCCTGGCCCTTGCATGCAAGGCTCTCAGTGCCCACCCTGCACTTGGCACGTGGCAGAGGTGCGGCAAGTGTGAACGCTGCCCCTGCAGCCACACGCAGCCCGCAGCACCTTGCCGTAGGAAGCTCTTTCCAATCTACCCCGTTACATCTTCATCTGGATTCTTCTCCTGCCCCAGCTCTGAGGAGGAACCCAAATAACCAGCTGACTCCACCAAGAAGTTGGCATCAGTCCCCGCTCAGCCATCTCTGTCCTCTGATACGTTTCTCATCCCTTCGAGAACTGCCCGATTTGGGCAGCTCAAGAACAGATGTTTCTTAACGACTACAATTTACCACAAGTATTTTTGGTCCCCTCAGCTTGGTAAATTGTTGGGATTGTGCTGGTTCTCTGGGAGAGAGGACACAGCAGCCTCCATCCAAGCCTCGCTTGTTATAACAGGCCTGGCAATGGCAGCGGTGGGTTGGCACAACGTTTCGGCACTGCCTTAGTTATTTACAGCTGCATGTCGAATTACCCCAGAACTCGGCAACTGGAAAAAACACCCATGTATGGCCTGCCTGTTTCTGTGGGTCAGGAATTCAGGAGTGACTCAGACAGATCTGGGCAGGGCTGAACCTGTAGTCGCCATGGCAGCCAGGGCTGCAGTCTCACCCGAAGGCTCGACTGGGGCTGGAGGATCTGCTTCCAAGGTGGGCCGCTCGCACGGCTGCTCGTGGGAGGGCCGGGTCCTCACCTTGGGAACCTCTCCACGGAGCTGCTTGAGCACCCGCACAACATGGCGGCGGGCTTCCCCAGCACAGGCGATCCTCGAGAGAGCAAGAGGGAAGCCACGTGTCTTTTATGACCTAGCCTTGAAAGTTACACACCATCCCTTCTATCTTGTCCTAGTCATTAAAAGGGAATCAGTAAGTGTAGCCCAGGCTCAGGGAACAAAGAATTGGCCTCCATCTTTTGAATGGAGTGCCGAAGAATGTGTGGGCCTGTTTCCAACCACACAGGCACCGCGGCAGAATGCAACGTGGCTCTAACTCTTTCCCTTTCCCTGTATTCTCACCCTTTCCAGGTGACTTTGCTCTTCCTCCCGTTAAAGGGACAGAGTACAGGTCTTCGCCCTTTGACACTGGGCTTGGTACTGTGACTTGCTTGGGTCAACAGAGTGAGGCAGGGGTGACTGTGTGTGGTCCTGAGTCCAGGCCTTAAGAGACCTTGCATGTCGCCACTCAGCTTCTTGAGTCCCCGCCATCCGCGGGAGAGGACTATGGCAAGGCTGGACCACGGATCCCGGGACAGGACGAGAGACACATGGATCAGGACGGAGCTGCCCAGCTAAGCCAAGCCCAGCTCAGCTAACCCACATTAGGCATGTGAACTAAATGAACATTTATCTTTCTGTGGCACAGAGATTTTGTGACTGTTATGCAGCATTAACTCACCACACTTAGCAGACATAGGCATGTTGTCTTGGGGGTCAGCCAGTCCTGGGTTCAAATGTCAGCTCCCTGCCTTACCAGCTATGTGACCCTGGACAAATCACTTCACTTCTCTGAGCCTCAGTGACCTCATCTGTAAAACAGGGATAATAATATCATCTCTCTCATGGAGGTTTTTGATGATTAAGATTATGCCTATAAAATGCTTACAGCAGTGTGCAGCACCATTGCGATTATTAGGAACAAAACACTCTGGGCCCATTGTCTCAATGCCGATGTGCAGCCAAGGGTAGGATTTGATTCTCTAGCTCAAGCACCTGCTGTAGCTCCCCAGTTCCAAGTTCCCCAGTGTGATCTCAAGGCTTCCTTCCCTCTCCTCTCATGCTCACTGGCCACTCACTTTCCTATCAAACGGCCAGGACACGTGCCTAAAGCACGCCTTGATGGACCCAGAGCTCCAGCCCCATGGACCCTGCGAGCTTCCCTCCACACCAGGCCACCTCTTTGTCCTGGCTCAGCTCCATGTGACTACGGGACAGTCTTTAACCTCCCTGGGCCATAAAGTGCTTTAATGACACAACTCTAGAAACAGCCACATTGGGCTCTGAATTCTGGCTTCACTGCTTACCATCTGGGTGGCTTTGGAAAGTGACCGTGCCTCTCTGGACTTCTGTTTCCTCGCCTGCAGCATGGGGATCATTCTGATACTTGCCTCCCCAGGTGGCGGTGGGGCTTTGATCCTACCGGATGTATGAAGTCACCCCCCTCTGCCTGGCGTGTTGAAAGGGTAGATAATAATAGCTGCTATTACTACCACTCACAATAACTTCTCCATTTGTGAATGAAGGGGCTGGATTTGTCGGAAGATCCTTTGGGCACTGACATCGGACGTAGATGCTGGAGGGCTTCGGTGGGTGGGGAGGGGAGGTGGAGAGCCCCCCTGGGCAGAATTCCAGGTTCCCCACTTCCCTTCCAACGCTCTGTTACCTGCTTTACATATTGGGATGCTTTATGCAAAGTTATCTAGAAAACAATCTCTTTGCTTTAGAAAAAAGTTTGGAAACATTGGCTCAGAGGGTCTTCAAGGGCCTTCCCGGCTTTACCTGCTGGGATTTCATCGCAAGGAGCGACGAAGGGCTGAGCAGTGGGTATGAGCGGCTGTGATGCTGATGCTCAGCCCCCCAGGGACTTCAAAAGCCAAGCCCCAAACCAGTCCTGGCTCCAGCACGGCACGGAGCCCCTGTGCTCCCCCCCCCTGCCCCGAACACCCCCTCTCTGACGGGCCCTCTCCTCTAGACCTCACCGCGCCGTTTCCAACCCGCTTCTTGGCTCCCAGCTACCGTCAGCTAGAGGAAAACAGCTTGAGGAGGGAGGGAACGTCTTTAAGTTTGAAGATAAACGCAAACCAGATCAACTCCGTAAACTGAAATCACAGCAGAAGGAGCCGTCGGAGCGGTGGCTGGTTGGGTGGGGGGCGGGTGGTTGCCACTTCTCTCTCTCTTTCTTGATCTTTTATTAAGAGCTTGTTTTGATTCTGTGGTTGCCATGATACGGAAGCATTTGGTGGCTGTTTCTGAGAGGCCACATGGGCGACTGTTTGTGTCAGTTCCATCTCATCGCAAGAACGCAGTGGGTGGCCAAGCTTAGCGTCTAGGCTGGGTGGGGGAGGATGGGGGTGGGAAGAAGGTCATACAGTGGGGTCTGCAGGAGGAGGGGAGCTGGCCCCAGAGCTGCAACAACGGCCACCGAGACCCAACCCAGGGACGTCGCCTGCAGAGAGTCCATTCACCTCTGACATGCTGTGTGGCCTGCAAAAAGTCTCTCCACCTCTCTGAGCCTCAGTCTCCTTATTTATCTACGAAGGTGATGACGTGTCTGAACAACTTCACACGGGTGAGAAAAAGGAACTGGGGTGGAGGGTGGGGAAAGAATCTTGGTTGATTTCTATTATCAGCCACACGTCATCTCCTGTGATCCTTACAACTACCCCACCTGATGGATGATGAAGGTGAGAACCAGAGCAGTGCAGTGACCTGTCCAAAGTCACACCCCTGGGGACAGGGGGAGGCTGTGACATACCACAGTCACACTTTCTCCTACACTCAATTTATAACAGCATAATAATCACATCAAACACTTCATAGCACGACACTATTCCAAGCGCTTCATGTACGTTAACAGATGAATCCTCGCAACGGCCATCTAGGTACCGCTATTATGCTAATTTTCCCGGATGAGAAAACTGGAGTTCCTTAAGCAACTTGCTCAGTTACCCAGCCCATAAATTACAGATTTGGGATTTGAACGCAATAGCCCGGTTGCAGAGTTCTTGCTCGCAGCACAAACAGTCGCAAAGGCCACTCACGGAGACGCTTTGGGTGCATGGGGTGTTCACTGCGGCATGGTTATAGCGGCATGGAGCCGGAAGCAACGTGAATCTCCATCAACACAGGACCGGATTAATAACTTGCATTGTATCTACGCAATGACACACTGCATACCAGGTAAGAAGAGCGATCTCGATCTACTGCATGTTACAATATACAGCTGACCCTTGAACAACGTGAGTTTCAACTGCTCGGGTCCACTTACACGTGGATTTTCTTCCGCCTCTGCCGCCCCTGAGCCAGCAAGACCAACCCTTCCTCCTCTTCCTCCTCCCTCCCAGCCCACCCAACGTGAGGATGACGAGGATGATCCACCTCCACTTAATGAATTGTAAATATATTTTGTCTTCCTTGTGATTTTCTTAATAACATTTTCTTTTCTCTAGCTCGCTTTGTTGTAAGAATGCAGAATATAACACATATACCATGCAAAATATGTGTTCATGGACTGTTTATGTTATTGGTAAGGCTTCCGGTCAACGGTAGGCTATTCATAGTTAGGTTTTTGGGGGAGTCGAAAGTTACATGGGGATTTTCGACTGCATGGGACGGAGCGGGGGTCGGTGCCCTTAACCTTCGCATTGTTCAAGGTCAACTGCAAAGAAGTCTTGGAAACGCATATGGGTGTGTTTTCAGACACCCACGTCTCCCTGCTTGCCCAGTGACGGGGCTCCTGCCTTGGACATCTGTCAGATAAGGGACTTGACGCCCCCCGTGCCTGACGGTTTATCCGAGGCTGTCCCACGTAGAAGGTAGAGGCGCACACCCACCTTGTATAACTTGTCCTAAATTTTCACATCGCTGTCTGCACCCCTGCCTGAAATCTCACCATCTGTGACCCATCTACATCCTCTTTTAAAATATACTTCTCCCTAGTATAAATTTCCCAATTGCCTACAATTTTTAACCTGGGGTGATTTTTGCCCCCCCAGGAGATATGTGGCAGTGTTTGAAGATACTTCTTGTTGTCAGAACTTGGGGGTGCCCTGGCCAGCTGGTGGGCGGAGGCCAGAGATGCTGCTCAACACCCCAAGATGCTCAAGGCAGCCCCCAGCACACGCCACGAGCGGTGAGGTCAGGAAACCTGCCCAGAGCACCAGTGTGTACTGAACACCCTTTTTACGCTTTCTAGACTGAGAGGGCTGGAGTGTCCTGGTGGCACCCAAGTAGACGGCAACACTGCAAGTTTAAAAAGAGAGAAATGATGTTGTTCTGTAGCAGCTGGGCACCAGTGTGCCGCACGCGCCCTGTTTGCAGATGAGAACGTTGAAGCTCGGTTGGGTAAGGCACAGACCCGTGAAGAGTCGCCCTGACGGATTCTGGAATCTGTGCTCTGGAAGGGACTAAGTGGGTGGTCACGAAGCCAAGGAGGAGGATGCTTTTGCACTGGAGCCTGAACAAGGAGTTGATTTCAGGAGCTGAAGGGATCAGCACAGGCTGAGAAAACAAGACAAGCTCTTCATCCGGCTGCCTGGCTCTCGTCACACTGACAGTCTGATTTCCCCGTGGCTTCTTGCTTGGGCATGACTCATTCCAAGGAGGCTGTCCTAGTCTCTGGGTTTGACCATTCAACCATTCACTCATTCAGCAAATGTCTGTCAAGCCTCAACCAAGTACCAAGCTCTGGGGTTATGTTGAATGGAAAATCAGGCCTAGCTCCCACCCTTGTAGGGTCTAGGAAGGAGATCGAAGTAGATCCGGGAACCAGATAAATGCATATAAAGAACCTGTGTGATTAGGGCTTCTGAAGAGGAAACGTCACAGGAGAACTGGCCTGGCTGGGAAAGGACCTTGGGCCGAGAATTAGGGCCCGCATAAGGGGCTAACTGGGCAAACTGGGGAAGGAAGTATGTTCCAGGCAGAGGAAACAGAATGTGCAAGAGTCCTTTGGCTAGAGGGCTCCTGATGGGTACAAAGGAGAGGAAAATAATGTTTATTTATGTGGTAGGAGGCTAAAGAGAAGACAAGGATTAGTCCACACAGGTCTTGCCATTTAATGATTAGGGTCTTTATGCAGAGGACAATGGGGAGCCATGGCAGGTTTAAGCAGGAGGGTCTCGTGATCAGATTTGCATGCGAGATCGCTCTGACTTCTGTGCAGGACTTGTAGGAGGGCAGAGAGATGTGTGAGAAGGCTGCCGGGATTGTGTGAACAAGAGAAGACGCAGGCTTGGATTGGGGGATTGGTGAGAAGTGGGTGAATGTAACAGAAATTCAGCAGCTCCAAAGGGTGGTGGCAATTCGGGAGATAGATATGAGGAAATCACGCACCCTTCTCCTGGGCATCTCCTGCCAAAGCTTCCGGATGCCCTAGTCCATCGACAGTCAAATTCCCCCTTGTTTTAGGAGGGTGCTGTTGTGATGGGCTGTGGCTCTGACCCGGGCCTGGCTTCGAGCCCAAAGTCCCCACAGAGCTTGTCCAGAGCAGCTGCAAGACGCTGGGACGCTGCACCCCAGGACACTCAGCCAGCATCAAAGGCCACAGCAAGGAGGAGGCGCAGAAAGGACTATTTTAGGCTTCCT
>RJWJ010034031.1:0-17516 GCA_004363605.1 Indri indri | reverse complement strand
TTTTACAGGTGAGAAAACTGAGGGCTAGAGAGGTTCAATGACGTGCCCAAGACCACGCAGCTCTGGGTGGGTGGTAAAGCCATGACACACTCTGGCCTGCCTGACTCCTTCCTGTGACCAAGATCACAGCTCTGCAAGAGGTCATGGCCTATGATTCAGGGGCTACTTTTGGCCTGCACACATATTTTGTTTGGCCTGCCAGATGTGGGATGTTTTTTGGCTTGGGGTTTGGTTTGGTATGGTTTGGTAATTTGGCTGCTTTTGAAAAAACTGGGTCCAAGTTGCTACATAGTGACTGTCTGCTGGAGCCAAGTAGCAGCTGCCCCTTTGGGCTGGTTGGCACGGTTCCCACTCCACCTGGCTTCCCTTGTGACTTGCCCAGCCTGTTGTGACTTCAGTGCAGTAAGATGTGAGAACGTACCCACTTCAGCTGGGCACGGTGGCTCATGCCTGTAATCCTAGCACTCTGGAAGGCCAAGGCAGAGGATCGCTTGAGTTCAGGAGTTCAAGACCAGACTGAGCGAGAGTGAGACCCCATCTCTACTAAAAATAGAAAAAATTAGCCGGGCATGGTGGCGCATGCCTGTAGTCCCAGCTCCTCAGAAGGCTGAGGCAGGAGGATCCCTTGAGCCCAGGAGTTTGAGGTTGCTGTGAGCTAGGCTGACATCACGGCACTCTAGCCCGAGCAACAGAGCGAGACTGTGTCTCACAAAGGAAAAAAAGAAAACATACCCACCTCCCCCACATACACACCTGAGGGTCAGGTGTCAGAATCACCCGTGGGGCTTTGTGCTTCCCGCTCCCTACTGTTCTGCTACTGGCAGTGGTGAGACAGCTTTCTATAGGAGTATGTTGTTTCTCTGTGTTGCGGATAAAGATCAAAACCTTGCATATCCCTGTTTCCCAAAAGTGTCATTTGTGCCACACTAAACTGGAAAGACCATGGAATTAAGGTCAGAACTAGATTGAAGTCTTGCCTCTGCCTCCAATTTACACAAGCAAGTCAGTTGTCTTCTCAGAGTCTCAGTTTCCTCCTCTGTAAAATGGAGCCAACAGTCCCTGCCTACCCATTTACCGAGGTTCAGTGGGTAGCACCAGTGAGCTCAGGATTGGGAAAGTACTTTGTAAACTGGGAATTAACTTGTACAGGGTAGTTGGTATCCTCAGCCAAGCTGAACATCCCTGACCTTTAGGAAGCTTGGCTGGGCCCTCGGTGGGCTTGTGCTTGTGCTCTGGGCCATGTGATTATGTTTGAAGGAGAGAGCCCAAGTGACTTCTTCAAGGCTTGGATAGAATTTGAGGTGTGCCACTGGGGCCACCCTGCCTGCATCTTCCCTCTGTAGAGGAGAACCATGCTGGGCCGTGTCTACCCTCTTATCTGCCCACTCCACGGGCACCTGCTGGAGGGCTCAGGGCTCGACAGGGACTATGAAAGGACCATCTTTGACAAGGCCAGCTAATCTGTGATACTCAACTAATCTAACCTGCAAGGTGTCTACGTGTTTCAGAGGTGTGATTTGTTCATTCCTTGCACAAGGTTCACTTAGCACTTGCTCTGTGCTCGACCCTGCACTGGATGTTGGAGGTGAACAGGCATCCCACGGACAGATGTGGTCATGGTCATTAGCAAAGGAGCCCCCAGCAGCCTGGGCTTAGGGCTCCTGAGGGGGTGCAGTGGACGACGAGGCTAGAACAGATAGCTAAGAGACTTTGGGCTTTATCTTACAGATAGTAGGGAGCCATTGAAGGTTTTTGCCAATGCCCAGGGAGGTTCCATTAGCTCATGGGTGGAGGAGCAAGAAGGTGAGAACATGAGTTGAGTTCGAGGCTCTGTGGAATATCCAGCATCTGATAGGTAGCTGGATATATGAGCCTGAACTCAGGGAAGTTGTGGACTGGGGTTAGAGAACTGAGGTTGTTGGTAGAATTAGGTGACAGAGGATTGTCTATGAATAGAACTATACAGAAGGAGAGGGGAAGAATGAAGAGTGAAGTGGTTCAGCCCCTTCAGGTTACTGACGAGCAAACAAGGTCCAGAGGAAAGTCATTTGCTTATGCCGCAGTAGTAAGTGTCATTCATCCATTCATTCAACAAGTATTACTGAACACCTGCTATGTACTAGGAACTGCTCTAGGTGCTGGGATGCCGCGGTGAGCAAAACACTCACGGAGCTTACATTCCAGCAGGCAGATACAGAAAACAAACATGTTCCAATGGTGGTGAATGCTGTAAATAAAAATAAAGCAGTGTACGGAGAGTAAGGAGGACTGGGGGGTGGTTAAGATTTCATATGGGATGGTCAGAGAATGCCTCACCGATACGGTGGCATTTGAGCTGAGACCTGAAAGAAGACAGAGAATGAGCCAGGCATGGAGTGGCCACTAGGTAAGATTATGTGATGAGTAGATTTTAAGGGAGAAGGTAGGAGTTCAGTTTGGCACAGGTTAAGTTAGAGCCACCTTGTAGGCATCTACATTGAGATTTCAAGTAGGCAGTAGCAGCAGCCATAAGACCCCCAATTCAGCCCCTTCCCCTTCTTTAGGATTCTGGTTCCATCTGTCCCTCTCTCTGCACCTTGTCTTTGGGGGAAGAATATTCCAGAAAGTGAGAACCACATGTGCAAAGGTTCTGAGGCAGGAGTGTACTTGGCTTTTGAAGTAAGAGCAAAGAGGCTGGTGTGAGGCCAGGCACAGTTGCTCATGCCTGTAATCCCCGCACTTTAGGAGGCCAAGGCAGGAGGATAACTTGAGGCCAGGAGCTTAAGACCAGCCTGGGCAAAAACACAGTAAGACCCCATCTCTAAAAAAAAAAAAAATTTAAACTAGCTAGGCATGGCGACACACACCTGTAGTCCCAGCTACTCTGGAGGCTGAGGCAGGAGGATCATTTGAGCGCAGGAGTTAGAGGTTGCGATGAACCATGGTCACGCCACTGTACTCACCGAACAATAGAGTGAGACCCTATCTCTTAAAAAAAAAGAAAAAGAAGCAGCAGCAGCAGCTGGTGTGGCTGAAACATTCAGCAAGGGAGAGAGCAGTAGAAGACCAGAGAGTGGAAGAGGTGTGGGCGCAGGGTAGCGGAGACATCGGTGGGGCCGTGTAGGCCACTGTAAGGACTTTTCCTCTCAAGAGGGGAGGCCTTGGAGGGTTTCTAGCCAGGACGACATGATATCTGATGTATGTCACAGTCCGCCCCTGGTTCCTGTGACAGGTGCCAGAGGTGGAAACAGGGAGACCAATTAAGAGGTGGTTGCAATAAGCCGGGGCTGTGGGGCTGTGGATGGGGGAGATGAGAGTGGCTGGGATCAGGGTGCTGCCGGTAGAGGGGCTGAGAGATGGTTGGGGTCTGGATATATTGTTACGGCGGAGCCAGCAGAGCTTACTGATTGAGGAATGTGAGGGAAAAAAAGAGCAATTGAGAATGACTCTCAAGATTTTGACCTAAGCAACAGGAAAGATGGAGTGGCCACTAGGTAAGATTATGAGATGAGTAGATTTTAAGGGAGAAGGTAGGAGTTCAGTTTGGCACAGGTTACGTTAGAGCCACCTTGTAGGCATCTACACATAGATTTCAAGTAGGCAGTAGCAGCAGCCATAAGACCCCCATTTCGGCCCCTTCCTCTTCTTCAGAATTCTGGTTCCATCTGTCCCTCTCTCTGTGCCCTGTCTTGGTAACCTACACCTCCCCAGCAGTTGGCCTGGGCCACTGGCAGCCTCCCCACTCTGAGGACTGACCCCAGCCGTCCGCCCCTAGGTTGTGCACAGGGACCTCAAGCCCAGCAACATCCTGTACGTGGATGAGTCTGGGAACCCCGAGTGCCTGCGCATCTGTGACTTTGGCTTTGCCAAACAGCTGCGGGCTGAGAACGGGCTCCTCATGACACCTTGCTACACAGCCAACTTCGTGGCACCCGAGGTGAGTGGCTCAGCCTCCTCAGGTGCAAGAGTGAGGGGGAGCTGGATGCCCGTGCCCCTCCCAGAGGCCCCACACTGGCCAGGGCTCTAGTCGCTGACCTTGGCCCAGGTGCCAAGGGAACATCCAGCCTGTGGCTGGAACCCTTCTCCTACCCTTCTGGGGAGTAGCAGGCAAGCATATGTGGCCAATTCTGTCCCCCAAGCTGACCACCCTCCCCTGCCTTGCTGGCAGGTGCTGAAGCGCCAGGGCTACGATGAAGGCTGTGACATCTGGAGCCTGGGCATTCTGCTCTACACCATGCTAGCGGGGTGAGTGCCCCTGGCCTGGACCCCTTCCCATGGCTCCAGCCCTAGCATTTGGGCCAGGTGGGGCTTGTCTGATAGGAGAGACCCAGCCCTGCCTCAGGGGGGTCTGAAGTGGGAGACGTGGGCCTGCTTTGGGAGCTCTACAGGTGGAGGTGGGGGACACAGTCTCCCACCCCACCCCTGGCCCTAGGACGGAGGCCAGAGTCTGTACCCAGACTATGTGGCTTTTCTGCAGATACACTCCATTTGCCAACGGGCCCAGTGACACACCAGAGGAAATCCTGACCCGGATCGGCAGTGGGAAGTTTACGCTCAGCGGGGGAAATTGGAACACGGTTTCAGAGACAGCCAAGGTGAGTCTGTAAGGCTGGCATGGGGCTCATTTGGAAGAGGGTGGCAAGGTCCCATCCCAGCGCTTTTCAGCAGTTCGCGAACAGGTTTCCTGCAGCCTCGTTTCTCTGAGTAGAATGTTCTATTGCTATATTTCTCCAAGTGGAAGATTCCCAGGCACACCCCCTCTCAACCTTGTTGAGTAACTTGGTGACCATTCACTGGCCCTTCTCATGTTCTGGGCCCTGTGGGGGGCAGAGGGCTGCATAATCCAGTCCCTGCCCTGTGGACACTTAGCATGGTGGGACAGACAGGCCTGCATGCAAGGAACAGGTGCCAGGCAGCAGAGAGAGGCCAGTCCCCTTGGCCAGGGGTACAGGCAGTAGAGGCACAGAGCAGAGCAACTGGCCCAGCCAAGCAGTGTCTTCTCGAAGGAGGTGCACGTGAGCTTTCAGTATTCACAAAGTTCCTGGGAGCAACCAGAGCCTGGGAGTTCCCACTGGGAACCTCTGTGCCAGACACAGGGTTGAGCCCCTTCTGAACAGTACCACTTCACACCAGCCTATCAGGCAGGCATTGTTATTCCTGTCTCTCAGAGGGGAAACTGAGGGTCAGAGAGTTGACTAACTCGTCCAGGGCACTCACTTGATGAGTAGAAAAGTCAGGTTTTGGACCAGAGTCTGCCTGACTGCAAACCTCAGGCTCTTCCCACCTTCCCACCTGACTCTTTGAAGGTGAAGGAGGAAGGGAAGGATGTCCAGGAAGAAGGGCCGAGAGCAGCAAAGGCCCAAAGAAAGGAATGTCTTGGCTGTGCGTAGGAGCCCCGGAGCAGTGTGGACAGTGGGTCCCAGGGGCTTTTGCAGGGAGATGGTGGCCTTCCTGTCCCCATCAGCAGGACACAGCTGTCTGCTTCCCTGCTGCCCCTCCCACCACCCCCTTGCCCACTGTGCCCCCAGGACCTGGTGTCCAAGATGTTGCACGTGGACCCCCACCAGCGCCTCACAGCTAAGCAGGTCCTGCAGCACCCATGGATCACCCAGAAAGACAAGCTTCCGCAGAGCCAGCTGTCCCACCAGGACCTGCAGCTCGTAAAGGTATGGCCACCCTGGGCTGCTGGGCATCTGCAGGGGTGAGGCCAGGGTGGCATGAGCACGGACTTGAGGTGGCAGGGCCAAGAGATGCCATGTCCGTACCAGGCACCTTGAGGTGGGACAGAGGAGGAGACAGGAGGAGACACAGCCCTGCCCTCAGGGAGCCCAGGCTAAGATGCCACAGTGTCACAGTGCACTTCTGGGCCCCCAGTCCTCTGGAGGACACAGCTGCTGACCTCAGGCCTCCAGTCTGAAGGGGAAGGCAGGACCAATGACCACAAAGGACCCCCGAGGCTGGATTAACAGTGGTTGGGTGGGCTGTGGGACATGGGGAGGGGCTGGCCTGACCCGGGGACACACATCCCCTCCCACCCACACCTCCCCCCATTGTGAACTGACCTCCCCCCATTTCTCTAGGGAGCCATGGCAGCCACGTACTCTGCCCTCAACAGCTCCAAGCCCACCCCCCAGCTGAAGCCCATCGAGTCATCCATCCTGGCCCAGCGGCGAGTGAGGAAGCTGCCGTCCACCACCCTGTGAGGGGCCGGGGCTATCAGGCCACAGAGCAGTGCTAGCTTGATGGACGCAGCATCCTTCCCAGAGGGAGCAGGCCTGAGCCACAGGGCCAGAGGGAGCTGGAGCCCCCCAGAGGCCCAGAAGCAGCCAGCCCCGATCACCCCCAGTGAGGGTGTGAGAAGTGCCTTCTCCTTCCCCAGGACGGACTCTTCTCGGCTCCGGCTCTGCTGGCTGAAAGCAATTCACTGTACAGACTCTTTTTTTTAAAGGAAAAAATGGTATCAGCCACCATGGATTTTTACAAGATCCATTTGCCTATGTGGGAGCAGAAATAGCCAGTGCAGCCCCGGGAGGGGCATGGAGTCACGCTAGGGCTCTCTGTGCTCTCTGTGGCTGAGACTCCTTAGAGCAGCTTTGGGATCCTCCATGTGGACCCCCACAACGGGCCATTTGTAGCCATCTGCACACACCTCCAGGGCTGCCCAGTGTCACCTCTCAGAGCCTCTGGCTGTTCGCAGAACTCACTCTTTCCCCAGCTGGCTCCTTTTCCGTTCTGTTCTGCTGGGGGCTCTAGAACCACTTTGCTACAGGGGAGGACCCATGCCCTGCCGGCTCCCAGCTCTAGGCACCAGCATCCACATCGGCCGCCACTGGGTCCCCTGCAGTCAGGTCGGGCAGCCCCAGGGAGAGGATGTGGAAAGCACTTTTGGCCGACTTCTGTTGGGGTCTGCCACAGGACAGAGTTCACGGGAGGCCAATGGAGCGGGCCATGAGGGGCAGGGGCTTTTTTCATTTCTTCCTCAGCTGATAACTCAGGGTTCATCTGTCCATGGCCTTTCTAATAAACTTACAATTGAGTTAAGCTCACTCTTCATCCTGAATTTGCCCTCTCTCTGCTGTCGGGTGTCCAAGACTTTGACAGTGACAAGAAATGGGCCAGGGCCAATTAGCCCAGCTGCTTGGAACCCGGGTCTTTAGGGGAGTCTGGGGGAATCCCCCGGCCCTGCCCACACGTTACTGCCAGGGGATTCCATCATGTATTGGTAACAGTAACAGCGTCATTAACCACTGGTGACCAAGTGCCAGGTGCTGTGCCTGGATCTTACATGTGTGTTCTCATTTAATCTTAACACTCCTGTGAGGTAGATGCTATTATGTTATTATCCCCATTTTGTAGATGGGGAAACTAAGGCTCAGAGAAGGGAATGCCATTCTCTCATGCAATAAATACTTTCTGAGCACCTGTTCCAGCCCTGCTCTAGAGGCTGGTGAGCCAAGTAAAGAACAAGGTCATTGTTTTCATGGGTCTCACCTGCTCATAGGAGAAACGGACAATTGACAAACCCAGGTCAGCTACTGACAAGACATGTGCAGAGTTAAATTGGGGTTGGAGATCGGACAGTTGGAGGCGGCCACTCCGGGGAGGTAACCCGGAAGCTGAAATCCGAATGGTGAGAAGGGGCCACCAAGACTGGGAGGCAGAGGGCAGAGTCAGGACGAAGGCCCCAAGGGGGAAACAGGCTGGTGGCTCAGGGACCAGAGAGGAGGCT
This sequence comes from Indri indri, assembly GCA_004363605.1. Classification (NCBI taxonomy): domain Eukaryota; kingdom Metazoa; phylum Chordata; class Mammalia; order Primates; family Indriidae; genus Indri; species Indri indri. Next base: position 9,808 of record RJWJ010034031.1, on the reverse strand, counting down.
GATGTAGCTGTGACCTCGGAGTTAGGGGTTTGCACAAGCGGAGGGTAGAAAGGAGGCAGGGGCCAGTCACGCAGGGCTTTGTAGGACCAGGACCAGGTGTGGGTTTAATTCTAAGTGGGATGCGTTTTTCAAAGATCACTCTGACTGCTATGTAGAGAATTGCCGGTGGGGGAGGAGGCAGGAGGGAAGCAGGGTTGCCAGGTTAGTGGCTACTGCAGTAGCCCAGGCAAGAAATGTGGCTTGGCCTAGGGTGGTGAGTGGAGATGGGGAGGAGGTGGACAGGGTCAGGATGTGCTCTGGAGGCAAAGCAGGCAGCACTTGCTGGCAGTTTGGGTGTAGAGGATAAGAGAAAAAGAGCAGCCTGAAAGGCCGGGCGCGGTGGCTCACGCCTGTAATCCTAGCACTCTGGGAGGCCGAGGCAGGCAGATTGAGCTCAGGAGTTTGAGACCAGCCTGAGTAAGAGCGAGACCCCATCTCTACTAAAAATAGAAATTAATTGGACAACTAAAAAACATATAGAAAAAATTAGCCTGGCATGGTGGCGCGTGCCTGTAGTCCCAGCTACTTGGGAGGCTGAGGAAGTAGAATTGCTTGAGCCCAGGAGTTTGAGGTTGCTGTGAGCTAGGCTGACGCCACGGCACTCACTCTAGCCTGGGCAACAAAAGCGAGACTCCGTCTCAAAAAAAAAAAAAAAAAAAAAAAAAAAAAAAAAAAAAAAAAAAAAAAAAAAAAAAAAAAAAAAAAAAAAAAGGCAGCCTGGGCAACATAGTGAGACCGCCATCGCTACGAAAATTTTTTTTAAAAATTAGCTGGGCATGGTGGTGTGCAGCTGTAGTCGCAGCTACTCGGGAGGCTGAGGCAGAAGGATCACTTGGGCCCAGGAGTTTGAGGTTGCTGTGAGTTATGATGATGCCACTGCACTCTAGCCTGGGCGACAGAAGGAGACCCTGTCCCAAAAAAGAAGGAAAGGAAAGAAAGGGAAGGGGAGGGGAGGGGGGAAGGAAGGAAGAAAGAAGGAGATTCAAGGCTATCTCTAAGTTTGGGGAGAAGAATTAGGGAGGAGTAGGGATGTAGGAAATCTTTGGAGTTCTGTGCAAGATACCTTTTAAGTATCTGAATGGCGATGTCAAATAAGAGTTGTCATTAGAAGTTGGAGTTCTGGGGAGAGGTCTGGACTGGAAATATAAATTTGGGAGTCATTAGCTTGGAGAAAGTTTATAAAGCCAAGAGACTGGGCTTTTCAAAGTGTGGTCCGTGGTCCAGCATCATTGAGATCATCTGGGAGCTTGATAGAAATGCCGACTCTCAGGCCCCAGACCCGATCAATAGGAATCTGTGTTATAACAAGGTCTGCATGTGATTCGTGTGTGCAGTAAAGTCTGAGAAGTGCTGTTCTAGGGACTGAGCAGAGAAGGAAGGGAGGCCTGTGCTGAGCCCTGGTGCACACGGCATGGAAAGATGGAGGAGGGGGCACTGGCAAGGTAGAGATGACAACCAGTGAGTGAGGACCTGCGAGTCCGGCGAGATTTGAAGCCATATGAACCAGGGCCTTTGCTTTCATTACTTCCCAGCGCCCCCATTACAGATGGGAGAGCCAGGGCCTTGGACGTGAACAGGTGCTGTTATGATGGAGGGAGATCTTGGCCATCAGCAGCAGCTCGGCTTTGGGGCTGACCCAGGCAGGCAGGTTCTGAGCCCAGCAGCCTCCCCAGGTAGGATGGAGGGCAGTGCTGAGGCCCCATGGGCTGAGGAGCACCCAGAGAAACGGTACTGAGCCCCTGACCTGTGTCGCATGTGTTTCGCTTCTCCGAGACTCAGTTTCCCCAATTTGTGCAAAATTTCCCATTGCACCACCACCCAAGGTTGTCCAACCTGGACCCCATCACCCCAACTGATCATCATCCTCAGTCCCATCACTTCCCACATCCGGTGTGCATCCTGGCCCTGTCGGTTCTGTTTCCTAAATATTTTGGGGATCCATCTCCTCCTCTCCATCCTCCCTGCCCTCCGCATATTTTGGTTCTTTCCAGCAGCCTACTGAGCCCGTCCAGTCTGTGTCCCCAGCATGCTCCATTTAGAATCACAAATATGACTCAGCATCTGCCCTGAAGTGACCCCTTGCTGTCTGCAAGATAGAGCTGAGGCGTCCTAGCCCAGACTCGCTGTCCTGGGTGATCTGGCCCCCGATGGAGCCCCAGCATCAGCCCTGGTAACCTGTCCCCAAACTGCTCGCAAGACCTGAACCTGCCACACTCCTGCCTCCACTGGATTCTGCTGCCACATGTGCCTGGCTAGTTTTTCATCCTTGGTGAAAATTCAAATGACGCCTCCAGGAAGCCAACCGAACTGTTTGGTGACCCTCATCTGGGGTCCTCAGACACCCACATGTTCCATCTCTGTGCACCACACTGTTTGGGAAGCGGGTGATGTGTTTCCTGGCCAGCGGTCTGTGAAGCTGAGGTGTGGGCTGTGCTCTGCTCATTCCTGTATCTCACGTACCTGGCACTTGGCGTCTTGGCCCTCAGCTAGTGTCTGTTGAATGGGTGCATGAGAACGAACGCCGGAGCCATGGCGTGCTAGTGTTGGGGGGCACGGGCCTGGGAAGGCATCTGGGGAGGAGGAAGGGAAGCTGGTGCTCCGAGGTATTGAGCAGTTAGTGTCTTGCCCCAGGTACCAGAGGGAAGATTTGAGAGCCAAGAAATGCTGGTGGATGAGGTTGGGGGGATGGTGGGGGGTGGATGTTCATAAGTGCTTTCTCAGCAGCCAGACCCCAAACCCAAATACTTCACCTCTCTGGGCTTCAGTTTCCCCCCTTGCCAAACAAGGATAATTCCTGCCCATCCCATGCATCACCTGAAGATCAAACAAGTGAGTGAATATGACTGTGTTCAGGAAGGTGAAACCCTTGTACAGTTAAGCCTGTTCTAGTTTCACAAAGTCAGGACAGTCCCCCTCCAAGAACTCACTGGACTCCACAAACACAGTTCCCCCACCAGCACCTCCAACATGAACTTCCCTCCCGGAGTGCCAACTCCCTGGACAGAACCCACTAACAGCAATAACACATCTTGGGAAAACAAATTGTCAATCCACATGTCCCCTGGGTTCCTTTTAATGCCCAAGTAACAATCCTGAGCTCCCACCCTGCAGAATGTCCCCTGCCATGAAATGTTGGCTCCCATCTGTTAAGCAAATGATCACTACGTGGAACGCTGGGTGCCAAGTGCTTTCTATGCTTTCTTTCTTTTTTTAAAATCTGTAGTACTACCACGCTGAGTCCATGCTTATGTCATTTGATTCTCATGTGAGAATCAAGAAAATTGAGGATCGGAGATTAAGTGACTTGCCCAAGGACACAGCTCAGTGGCAGAGCAGAACTCAAATCGAGATCTCTGTGATTCTGAAACTCACGCCTCGTCAGTGTGCTGTCTCATCTTCCTGCTTCCGAGAATGCCCCAGACCTGCTTGCGTGCTCTGCAGATCCGTCTGGTTACCCTTCCCCTCAGCCACCCACGTGATCAGAAAGTTCCTATAATATTGGGGTCTGGTCTCAGAGCAGTGGTCCCCAACCTTTGTGGCACCAGGGACTGTTTTCAAGGAAGACAGTTTTTCCATGGACTGGGGAGGGAGGAATGGTTTCAGGATGAGTCAAGTGCATTACTTTTCTTGTGCACTTTGTTTCTATTATTATTACATTGTAATATATAATGAAATAATTACACAACTCACCATAGGTTGGGGACCCCTGGGTTAGAGGACATAGTTGTTAGAAAGTTCTATTTCCCAGCTGGCAAACAGTAGAAAATAAGTGGTAAATCTGGGTAGTTTCCTACAGACAGTCTCAGCAGGTAGTGCATTCCCCATCACCTGGGCAGCACACACAAAGAAATAATGACAGCTTGTCAAGGTCTTGGAGGAGATTCTTGTTTGCATGGGGTCTGTTTAGATGATCTCACATGTCCCCTTTGCTTCAGTGACTCAGATTCCCAATTGCTGGCACACATCAAAATCCCTGAGTATTTTTTTTGTGTTTTACCCCCTTATGTATCATGTTTTCCATGATTGTTTCAAAGACAGGCACCCCCAGACAAAAGGCTGGTTTCCTACACATGGTAACCTTGGTCGACACATGGATTTAATTCACTCACTCAACCCCTAATGAAAGGTCACCAAAGAATGTGCTGATCCGTGATTAGCTATTTGCATAATTTATTGAGTTCCTGGTTTGCACCGGGCACAGTATACACTACATCCCCAATACTCAAAGCAATCTCATGAGGTAGGTATTACCATCTCCATCTTACCACAAGGAAACTGAGGCTAAGAGAGGAAACTTGCCCAGTCCCCGAGCAAGGAGGTGGCTGACCCAGGTAGTGAACCCAGCTCTGTCTGGCTCCAAAGCTCATACGTGTCCTATTCAACCCTGATGCACACACTAAATTTCATCCCACAGTGACTCATAAAATCTCACAGTCAGAAAGTCTCTAAAGGCCCCTAGGCCCAGCCTCCGCCCACTACAGGAATAGATGGTTATCCAGTTTCTGCTCAAACACAGCCCACGATGGAGAATCCACCACATCACAAGGCAGTCCCCTGCTGTGGCGGAAAGTTCCTCCACCTTGAACCAAGGTCTTCTGAGTAGCCTCCATTTCTCGTGGGGGTTCCCACTAACTGCAGGGGACTCAGGGGAGAAATGACTCAACAGTAGCAGGAGGGAAATCTCACTGAACACCCACCCCCAGCGAAGGTAGCTGTGGGTGACAGGCAAGGGACGGCTACAAAGGCTGTGCCAAGAGAGGGAAAGACCCAGAGAGGTGAGCAGGAGGGCCTCGTGGGCCACCATCCCCTGGACCTTTGCAGTGCCCCTCCCACCGCCTCGACTCTTGCCCAGCTCACCCGGGAAGGCAACAGCCGGTACTGGGAACAGTGCTGGCCGTGGCGTCAAACCCACCGCAATCACACCTCAGCCCCAACACTGACCTGCTGTGTGACCTTGGGCCAAGTGGCTTCACTGTTCTGACATTTCCCCAGCTGTCAAACAGAGCTATAGTGAGCATTAAAGGGGAAGGTGTGTGAGGCATGTACAGAGCTGCTCAGGTATAAGCAAACAGCAACCAGGACTAGGAAGCAGCCCAGGTAGTGGGCAGGCGCAGACCTGGGGTTAGGCTGGCCTGGTTTTGTTGTTTAGCTTTTCTATTGAGGGACAAGCATTCCTGGCTTCCAGTCCAGCTCTGGCCCCTTGCCTGTGGACCTCGGGCAAGCCATTTCACCTCTCTGCCTCGATTTCCTTGCCTTTAAAGTAGGAGTTAATAGTAGTGTCTACTTTTTGCGGGAAGGTGAAACAATACGATGCGTGAGAAGCACATAGCACAGGGCCCAAGCGAAGAAGCACTTAACGCGTGTTGGCTCTGACCCTCCTTCCTCCCAGGGCACAGACTCCAACCTCTCGGTTCTTTCTCTCTCTCTCTCTCTCTCTCTCTCTCTCTCTCTCTGCCCCGTTTTAAGTAGAGGGAACAACATCCGGAGCTTGGAGAGAAGTCGGTTCATTCGAGCATCCTGCCCCGTGGACAGGGGGAGCCCTCTCACTAAGCTTTTCTCTCTGTCCCCTCCTGCCCCAGAACCTCTCTCTGAGTTATAACTCATGTTTGTGACTCAATCCGAGACTTCTTTTTATAATTTCCTCTGTTTCTCTTCCCTTCCTCCACTTCACACCCACCCCTCAGGCTGTGGGCTGAGTTGAGAAATCGAGGGGTGGATGACACATGTCTGAGCCAGCGTGAGGCCTGTACCTGGGAGGGGCCTGGGGTCGCTCATCCATTGCAGAATCTTCTTGCCAGGGCTGGATTTGGGCAAAGTCATTCCTGCTGCTGCTATGGAGCGTTACATTTCCTGGGCCCTTTGCATGGGCTTTGATGCTTCCATGAGTAGGGGGTTGGAACCGGAAGGCACAAATGAGGTCACGTCTCAACGCCAGCCACCATTAGCTGTGTGATCTTGGGCAAGTCACTTGGCCTCTCTAAGCCTCATTTCCCTCACCTGCAAACCATCCTCAGTGGATTGTGGACGGGACGAAAAGAAATAAGGCGAGTAAAGGCTCTGGCAGAGATCGGGTGCAGAACAGATGGTAGCTGAGTTGCAAGACTGCTCCATAGACTCTTCAGAGTTAAGTGAGACCTTCCAGAACCAGGGTCCATGACATTCCCAGGCATGTGGGAATATGTAAAATGGCCTGTATACGTATGTTTTCATGGGAGGAGGGGACACAGGTTTTCATCAGATTCTCAAACAGGGTTCGAGATCTAAAATGTTAACATTGTCTCCAGGGGAGCAGATACTTACTTTTACTTTATAAGCCCGTAGAACAGCTGTCCTGCCCCAGCACTGGGCAGCTCATTCAGTAGATGTGTGTTCCAGGCACTGAAGGTACAAACGTGAAAGCCATTGGCTCCTTGCCTTTCCGGAGCACTAAACGTTAGAGAGGTTAAGTGATTTTTTTGTTTTGTTTTGTTTCTTATTTTACTTTTTTTGTTTTGAGACAGAGTCTTGCTCTGTCGCCTGGGCTAGAGTGCAGTGGTATCATGATAGCTCACTGTAATCTCAAACTCCTGGGCTCAAGTGATTCTCCTGCCTCAGTCTCCCAAGCAGCTGAGACTACAGGTGTGCACCACCATGCCCGGCTAATTTTTTTAATTTTTTGTAGAGATGGGGTCTCACTATGTTGCGTCAGTCATCCTGGCTCACAGCAACCTCAATTCCTGGGCTCAAGGAATCCTCTTGCTCAGCCTCCCGAGTAGCTGGGACTGCAGGTATGCACCGCCATACCCGGCTAATTTTTTCTATATATTTTTAGTTGTCCAACCAATTTCTATTTTCAGTAGAGATGGGCGTCTCACTCTTGCTCAAGCTGGTCTCCAATTCCTGAACTCAAGCGATCCACCCGCCTCAGCCTCCCCGAGTGCTAGGATTACAAGCATGAGCCACCTCACCCAGCTGAGAGGTTAAGTGATTTAGCCAAGGTCTCGCAGTTCTAAAGGAAGCCTACTGCTTGGATTGGAACAGCAAATCTGTGAATGCAAAGCTGTCAACTTTGTGTCTTGATAGAGGGGCCCTCTCATGTCTGTGGCATGCCCAGGTTCCCTCTGGTTGGCCAAGACCAGCAGGATTGGTATTCCATAAGAAAGGCCCAGGAACGGTCACTGGCTGGGGTCACAGCGAGGGGCTCTGCCAGGCTACCAGTGCACCTCCTGGCGGTTCTATAGCTGCCTGCTACTAAGCAGACTTAGGGAAGGGGGGTTCCCTTCCTAAACTCCAGTGCAGGCTGACAGACCATGAGGGAATCTCGCATGTGCATTTATATCAACTATATTGTGGTTTAATTTACATACAATAAAAAGCACAGATTTTATGTGTCCAACTGGAAGCGTTTGGCACACTCCTACACCATACTGCTCTCAAGATATAGAACACTTTCATTACACAGAGAATTCTTTGTATCCCTTTCTCAGTCAATCTCCCCCAATGCCAGAGGCAGCCACTATTATGACTTTTGTCACCATTAATTAGTTTTCCCTGTTCTAGAACTTGATATAAATGGAATCGTACAGTGTGTACTCTTTTGTGTCTGACTTCTTTTGTTTGCCATGATGTCTATGAAGATTCATCTGTCTTGCCGCGTGTATCAGTAGTTCATTCCCTTTTGTTTCTGAGTAGTATTCCATTGAGTGAACATGCCACATTTATTTAATACATTCATTCATCTGCTGACATTCATTTTCCCCCAGTTTTTGGCTAATATGAATATATATGCAGGAATCTTTGTGTGGACATATATTTATATTTCTCTGGGTAAATATTTAGAAGTGGCATTGCTGTGTCATAGGATAGGTTTATGTTTAATTATGTAAAAAGTTACTAAACTGGTTTCCAAAGTGGTTGTGCTATTTTACACCCCCACCAGAAATGTATGAAAGTTCCAGTTGCTTCACAGCCTTGCCAATCTGTGGTATTATTAGTCTTTTTAACTTTAGTCATTCTAGTGGGGAGGAAGTGCTTTCTCCTTGTGGACTTAATTTGCATTTGTCTCATGACAAATTAAGCATCTTTTCATGTGCTTATTGACTATTGCTATGTATTCTTCCATCTGTTCAAAATTTTTGCTCCATTAAAAAAATGTTGTTTATCTTATAGATTGTAAAAAATTCTGTGTATATTCTGGATACAAGACCTTTGTCAGCCAGGTACTGTGGAGCCTATAAATAGCCACTGCGCTCCAGCCTGGCAACATAGCAAGACCTATTTTTTATTAAAAAATAAATAAAAACCAAAAGACCTTTGTCAGGCTGGGTGCAGTGGTTCATTCCTGTAATGCTAGCACTCTGGGAGGCCAAGGCAGGAGGATTGCTTAAGGTCAGGAGTTCAAGACCAGCCTGAATAAGAGTGAGGCCCCCGTCTCTACCAAAAATAGAAAAAATTAGCCAGGTGTGGTGGCATGCACCTGCAGCCCCAGCTACTCGGGCGGCTGAGGTAGGAGGACTACTTGAGGCCAGGAGTTCAAGACCAGCCTGAATAAAAGCGAGACCTTGCCTCTACAAAAAAAGGAAAAATAAGCCAGGCGTGGTGGCATGAGCCTGTAGTCCCAGCTACTCAGGAGGCTGAGGCAGGAGAATCACTTGAGCCCAGGAGTTTGAGGTTTCAGTGAGCTATGATGACCCCACTGCACTCTAGTCCAGGCAACAGAGTGAGACTCTGTCTCAAAAAACATTAAAATTAAAATTAAAAAATATATATATACACACACATATAAAATAATACACATTCTTGGCTGGGCATGGTGGCTCACACTTGTAATCCCAGCACTTTGGGAGGCCAAAGTGGGAAGATGGCTTGAACCCAGGAGGTTGAGATTTATGGTGAGCTATGATGGGGCCACTGCACCCCAGCCTAGGTGACAGAGCAAGACCCTGTTTCTAAAAAAAAAATCTTGCCTTCTTCTTGATCCCTGATCTTTGGAGGAAAGTTTTCAACCTATCACCATCAAGTATAATGTTACCCATGAGTTTTTTTCTAGATGCTTTTATCAGGCTGAAGCAATTCTCTTGTCTTTCTAGTTTGCTGAGAATTTTCTATTATGAATGGGTGTTGGGTTTAGTTAAATGCTTTTTCTGTATGTGTTGAGTTACGATATGTACAATATGTACAGACAAACAGGATTAGCATTCCATAAGAAAGGCCCGGGAATAGTCACTGGCTGGGGTCACAGGGAGGTCCTCTGCCAAACCGTTTTTCTCCCAGAATGCTTTGGAGGCAATGATTTCCCACTGCCTGTGGATAAAACCCCAGGGCCTGCCTCTTGCATTCCGGACTTTTCTCACTCTGTCCTCACAAGATTCTGCTCTATCCAGACTGACTCGCCACCGTGTGCTGCCTCCACACTTGAGATGGTCATAATTTTATGGAGCTGTGGTTTTGTTTTTTAGTCTGTTAATGTGATGAATTACATAGGTAGATTTCAGATATTAAACCCACATTTCATTCCTGAGATATACAGCTACTATTCAGGTTATCTATTTCTTCTAGAATGAACTTTGGTACTCTGTGTCTATGGGGAAAAAAGAAGAAGAAGAAGAAAAGAAACTGTATCTGAGGAGTATGAACCCCTTTAAGTGATCCGGCTCAGAGAGGCACTGGAACGAAACGGCAGTCACATCACTCCTCCCTGAGCTGAACAACTACCTCCTGAAGCCACTTGCTCTACTGGCACTAGACTACCAAGTAGCCATAAAATGCCATCCACCCTATAGTTCCACAG
>RJWJ010034029.1:0-10087 GCA_004363605.1 Indri indri | reverse complement strand
GTTCTGTTTAACTGTTATTTTTTTTAAAGTCACATCCCTAATCTCCACAATAAAACAAACTGGATGTTAAGACACTAACCTGAGCCTCTAACTTGGTCTTGGCGTCCACACGATTGCTCTCACACAAGCGTTCCAGTTCCTCTGCATGCTTCACGGCTTTGCGTAGGCGAGATAGCAAATGAAACCGTTTTCGGGGTTCAGTGTTGGCTTCCTGTTTGAGCTGCATGGCATAGCTCCAGGCTCTTTCAGCATCCATCAGAACCAGAAGCAAATATCTAGACCAGAGAAGATGGCAGAGCTGAACAATGAGGTCTCTCTCCTTCCCTCTCCCCCTCCCCCTTCTCCCCTCTCCCCCCTCCCCTCCCTCGCCCCCCCCCAAACTAATGTCCTGCCAGGATCAGCCGTGACTGCCAAATCAGCATCTCTGATCCCAGCTCGGGTGCCACCTCAGGTTTCTTATCACCTACTAGCCACATCTCAGTAAAAAGCCTCTACCACCTCGAACTCAGTAAACCCAGAATCTAGACCTACCACTCCTAAATTATGTCAAACAGAGGCAGCCTAGGTGCATGATCCAGCCTCATCTTTGAATCAACATCTCCTTCATCCCCACCCAGTTAGAAACCAAGTCCTTAAGAGGCAGTATATTGAAGGGGTGACAAGCAAGCACTCCAGACCTGGGGTGAGAATCCCAGTGCCATCACTTACTATGTGACTTTGGGCAAAGCATTAACCTTTCTGCGCCCCACTCTCCCATGTAGTAATAGAAACAACACACTTAGACCAGAGCCTGGCACTTACTGAGTGCTGAATAAGTTAACTACTTTATTATTATAATGGGAAAGCTTTCTTTAACTACTGCCTTGATTAATCTTCCTCAAACCTCAGCTTAACCTTATCTCCAAAATAAAGGGTCTTGCTACTGTAAGAGAGTCCAGATTTATTTACTTAATCTCTGACCCCTCCGAACTGGATCTCATCAGATTTAATCATTACTTTCTCCCACATCACATCGCTGTCTTCATGCTCTACTTTTCTGACCAGGTCCCCACACACCAAGCTCAGAGCCTCTTCACTGGCTGAGTTGCTTGCATCTAGCAACTGTCCGGAACATCACAGTTCCTAGACTGTACTCAAAGATGTGAGGGCATGCTGTTTCCCCAACGAAGAATGTTCTTTCCTCTCACAAATCTTTCAAGGTCAAGCCTCCTCCACGCAGGCATACTGACTTCTCCATCAAGTACTTCCAAGCTAACCTCTCCCTTCCAAGACTTCAGAATGCTTAATGGTAAATGATACACAACATGATACTTCTGCTATCTTGTAGTGTTCCTTGGTTTTGCATTTGACCAACATCTCTCAACAAGATCGCAGTCAATGAGGTTCCAGAACCACGCCTCCTATTCCTCTTCTATATCCAATATGGTGTGCCCAGCTCAGCCCTTTGCCAGATAATGTTTGCCGACTCCTCATCTAGGCAGGAGTAAAGTGCATGCGCTACTCTTTATATATCCCTTCTCCTAGTCATGGACAATCATGGTCCCAAACTCAGTGGCACCACAACAAACAACTCTTCAATAAACATCCTTACCAGGTCACCGGGTTTACCTGTGTGGGATTCCGGAAGTGGAGTTATTAATATACACTAGACTATGGGGCAGCAAACTTTTTTGTAAAGGGCCCAATAGTACAAATTTTAGGCTTTGCAGGCCATGTGGTCTCTATGTCTACCACCATGCTCTTATAGCACAAAAGCAGTTATAAATAATACCTAAATGAATGGGTATGGCTGTATTCCAATAAAACTTTATTTATACAAACAGGTGTCAAGAGGACAATTTGGCCCCATAGGCTGAGCTTTGAGAAACTAACCTAGACCCCTTCAACACACATTGCTTGACAAATTAATCCTTCAGCAAATGTTAAGCACTGGTGCATTCAGCACTGAAATGCAGAATTCTTCTGTAATAATTTATACACTGCTAAATATTATTAAGATATATTGATTTAAGCACTTAGTTTTAGACATAGAAATTTGCATCTAGAAACCCTCCCTAATAACTAAATAGATTCTGATCACTAACTTTAACATTTACCATCCCAACATAGTTCTTGAACAAGCTACTGAACCTCTTGGAGCCTCAGTTTCCTCACCTTAGAATGCAGGAACAGTAACAAATGCCCATCCCACAGAGCTGCTAAAGAGTCACATGAGATCATTAAAGGGTTTGGCACAAAGTCTAGCACATTGTAATTGTTCAATAAATGTATTAGCCACTAGCACTGAGCAGTTAATACCTGTTATCAGTCAGAAGATCTTCAGTTACTTTTTTTCCTGTGAATTTGTGTCTGTTCCCCATCTTGAAGTTGAGTGTTTTTCGGAGACGTCTTTGTCTACGAGAACAGTAGCCCCTGTGAGAAACCACAGACAAAACTTATTTGGCCAAGCTGAGAGCATTTGGGGTATTCTACTTATGGTTACTATAGATACCACACATCAGCTTACAAACATTTACTGAACAACTAAAACATGCAGAGCAATATGATTGGTATTACAGAAAAAATGAAGAGAGGACACAGTGTCCATTCTCAGCGAGCCCACACTCTAGTAGGGGAGGATCATGTAGATAAAACGGCAACCAAAAAAACAAGGCAAATGTCAAACTGAAGGGACCTGAGTAATCAATCATTCTCTTCTTGTTAACACCTTAGGCTGGAGTGGACTCATGGTGGGCCTTGAAAGAAAGAGTAGGATTCTAACAGATGCAAAGGAGGGGAAGGGGCATCCTGATGACAGCGAAGATGTGGAGAGAGGAAACGCAAGCATGTTTGAACAAAAGTACAGAAGTGAGGAGGGCAATTAGGATATTACCAGGAAACACTATAAATATCACCTCTATGCCAAGCCTCTCTCCTCTGTGCTCATGTAGCCCTATATTCTTACTTCTATTACAGAGTATGGCATTATAATTATGCTCTTACACAGCTGTCCCACTAATATAAACCCCTTTGGTGCAGGGAGGATTTTATTTTTAAATTTCTCCCAATGCCTTAGCACAGTGCCTAGCACACATAATATAATAAATATATTTTCACTAAATTAGTGTAAAAAATACACAAAAAATGTTATTGTCCTTTAAATCAAAATAATGTAGCATACAATTTATAATACAAAATGATATGTAAATATTACTTCATTATCTCAGTGTTAAAGCTATCAGGGCATAACTTATTAAAAAGAAGAAATAATATTAATAATCTAGGTTGAATCTATGAATTGGATTTTTTCCCCCTCAATCCCTAACATTAGCTTTAATTATCATATACCCTTTTACATAAAAATCAAATAGAACATTCATACATTATGGGTAGAAATATAAATTGGTAAACACTTTCTGGCAATATCAAGATCTGGCATTTATCCAGATCCCCGAAAATGCTCATACTCTGAATCAGCCTACTTCTATACGACTCAATACTAAAGAAATAATTGAAACACAGACAAAGAGGCATGAACAGAGATTCATGAGAACAAAATTTTTAAGCCTACCAAACTGGCTACCATATAAATAACCAACCTAGGGGAATAAGTAAATAAATTATGGTATGCCTATGCATTGCATTACAATGCAAATAATGAGAATCATGCCTATGAAACATTTTCATAAGCACAGAGAAATACATATAATGTAAAGCAAAAAAATGAGATACAAAGTTGTATATACAATAATGACTAAACTTATGAAAATACATAGAAAAAGATTAGAAGACCGAAAATACTATTTGGTGGACACAAATATATAAGCGTATTTATGAATTAAAAGAGATACAAATGGACTAAAGGATACACAAAGTCATGGCACAACTGGGGAAAGAGAATGGCCAGGAGGATGGTGGTTAAGGTGGACTTTAGTTTCCTTTGTCACGTTTGTCAAACATGAAAATTTTAACGTTGTACTTCTGGATATTGGGAATATGGGTGTTTTACTCCTTACACTTCTCTATATTTTCATTTCTAAAATATGTAACGCAAATGGCTTTTAAACATAAGATGCACAATTTCACTTATGATTAAATAAATGCAAATAAGAAAGTCTAAAAGGAAATATGTCAAAATGTTAATTGTGCTTGGTCATCTCTGTGGCTTTGAGATTACAAGTAGAGTCTTTTCTGTTCTTTTGCTATTGCGACAATTTTTTTTTTTTTTTTGGAGACAGGGTCTTACTCTGTCACCCAGGCTGTCATGCAGTGGTGCAATCAAGTTCACTGTAACCTCAAATTCCTGGGCTCAGGTACTCCTCCCACCTCAGCCTTCAGAGTATCTGGGACTATAGGCCCGCCGCCCGGCTAATTTTCCAATTTTTTGTAGAGATAGGGTCTTGCTTTGTTACCCAGGTTGGTCTTGAACTGCTGGCCTCAAGCAATCCTCCTGCCTCAGCCTCCCAAACAGCTGGCATTACAGGCATGAGCCACCATGCCCAGCAGCTACTGCAACAATATACAAGCTTCTATAGTTACAAGAAATTTTTTTAAAAGCCCCGCCCACCCAGGAGGGGAGATCAAAGAGGAATATATTAATATAACTAATAATCTTTGCCTAAAAGGTTAGTTAAGAAATTTCTAGTAGATAGAATGCTACAGTGTTGCCAGAATAAAAAAGAAATTTAAGAGAGCATTAAATCATATCTGACCCATCTTAAAATGAAGCTATAATCTAGAATAGAGTACACAACATTTTAGTTGCAGCAGTTACCACACAAGACAAGTTTAGGACTGCTTAAATCATCCAACATAAGGACAGCAATAAAATAAGCGTATGTTTACTAGCAACTGTCAGCCTAGAGAGTAACATTTTCCAGGAAGAATCTGTTGTGTAAAGAAAAACCTGGAGTAGAATTGCTCCCTCAACAATCAGCAAACTAATGGTTCATTATTCCTATATAACAAATTTTTGCCCCCAAGTCACTTGACTTAAGCACAGTAATTAGGTGCAAACTTAAGCAAGAAAAACGTACATTAAGACAAAAACGAAACAAGACAACTCACTGGTATCCTACAACAGGGAAGCCCTTTGACAAATTAAGAACACCAAGTATAACTAACTGGTAGCCATGTTATGTTAGGTGAAAAATACAGGTTACCAAAGAGTCTGTACAGTATGAATCCAGTCTGCTTAAACGCAGACACGCGCACACACTGCACACACTCACAAAAATCTTTACTTTGACCTCATGTCCATACCTAAGGTGCCTCCTCATTTTGTTTCCTCCACAGTAAAACTTCTTCAACTCTTGGCCTATAGCTGCTGTCTCTGCTTCCTCAGCTCTCTCTCCTCAACCTACTCCAATCAGGCTTCCCTCCGCATCGCTTCCTGCAAACCGTTCTTGAAATGTCATTAATGATGCTAAAATTAAAACTATGACACCACTTAGAATCATTCAAAAAAAGAAATACTTAGGTATAAATCTAACAAAACATGTATAGGACTTGTATGATGAAAACCACAAAATGCTGATTAAAAAAAAATTAAGTGCCAGGCGTGGTGGCTCACACCTGTAATCCTAGTACTCTGGGAGGCCGAGGTGGGAGGATCGATCGCTTGAGGTCAGGAGTTCGAGACCAGCCTGATCAAGAGCGAGACCCCATCTCTACTAAAAATAGAAAAAGTTGCTGGGCATGGTGGTGTGTGCACCTGTAGTCCCAGCTACTCAGGAAGCTGAGGCTGGAGAATTGCTTGAGGCCAGGAGTTTGAGGTTGCTGTGAGCTAGGCTGACGATACAGCACTCTAGCCCAGTTGACAGAGCGAGACTCTGTCTCAAAAAAAAAAAAACAAAACTAAAGATCTAAATAATAGAGAAACATGGGTGTTCAAGGATTGGAAGACTCAACATAGTAAAGATGTCAATTATCCCCAAATTGATATACAAGTTTAAAGCAAGTCCTATCAAAATTCTAGGAAGGTTTTTTTTTTTATAGATATAGACATGATTATTCTAAAATTTATATGGGTCACACCTATTAGGACTGGCTATTACAACAAGTGTTGGCAGAATTTGGAACCCTTGTGTATTACAGGTAGGAATGTAAAACTTGTGTAGTGACTGTAGAAAACAGCATGACGGTTTCTCAAAAAATTAAACATAGAATTACCATAAGATCCGGCAATTCCACTTCTGAGTATATACCCAAAGAATTGAAAGCAATGACTCAAACAAATGTTCATATATCAATGCTCAAAGCAGCATTATTCACAATAGCCAAAGGTGGAAACAACCCCAATGTCCATATACATAGTGAAATATTATTCAGCCTTAAAAAGGAGTAAAATTCTGATACGTGCTAAAACATGGATGAACTTTCAATACATTATGCTAAGTGAAATAAGCAAGACACAAAAGGCCAAATATTGTATGATTCCAAGATAGGGAACTGGTAGGCCCTGTTCCATAAGAAGTCATAAGACTGGAACCAAGGTCTCTGATGAAACAGTAGGCAGCAGTAGGGAAACTGGCCAAAACCAGTTAGAACCAAGATGGTGAGGAAAATGACCTGGGGTTACCCTCACTGCTCATTGTATGCTAATTATAACACATTAGTATGCTAAAAGAAACTCTCACCAGTACCATGACAGTTTACAAATGCCATGCCTTATATGGTTTAGAAAGGGGAGGAACCCTTGGTTCTAGGAACTCTCCACCCCTTTCCCAGAAATCTTATGAATAATCCTCCCTTTGCTTAACATAAAATTAAATTAAAAGTGTAAAATAAGGCCCCAGAAACTCACGAAGGGCTACTCTCTGTTGTTCTAAGAGATAGCCGCTGCTCTGTCTATGGGGTAGCCTTCCTTTTGTTTCTTTCTTACTTTAATAAACTTACTTTTGCTTTACTTTGTGGGCTCACTCTTGAATTCTTTCCTGCGCAAAGCCAAGAACCCACTTGGCCTTCAGTCTGGACCCCAGTTTTGGGGTCCACTTTCCTGTACCAATTCCACTTAAATGAGGTACTTAGAATAAGCAAATTCATACAGACAGAAAATAGAAGTTACCAGGGATTGCAGATAGAAGGGAATGAGGAATTAGTGTTTAATCAGTACAGAGTTTCGGTTTGGGATGATAAAAAAGTTCTGGAGATAGATAATATAACGGTGACAGTTACACACAATGTGAATTTATTTAATGCCACAGGAGTGTTCACTTAAAGTGGGTTAATTTTATGTATATATTTTACCACAATAAAAAAAATAAAAATGCAACACTAAATAAAATTAATAAAATTAACTAGAAAAAAAAGAACCAAAAATTGGAATCAATCAATATCATTCAACTGGGAAAGAGACAAGCAGATTGTGACTCATCCCTATAATGGAATACCACTGAGCAATGTAAAAGTATCAACTACTGATACGTGCCATGTGAATGGATCACAAAAAAGCATTATGTTAAGTGAAAGAAAGCACACACAAAAGACTACATACAGTATGATTCTATTTATGTGACGTTATGGAAAAGGAAAAACTACAGAGACAAAAATCAGATCAGTGCCAGATGGGGATGGGAAGAGGGGATTGACTACAGGGGAAATTTATGAGATAATGGAAATGTTCCATATCTCAACTTTATGGTGGCTACCTAACCGCACATATTTGTCAAAACTCAAGCTGTATACCTAAAAAGGATAAATGTTACCACATATAAATAATACTTCAATAAACCTGACTTTAAAAAAAGAAAGATGTGGACATGTCAAAGAACACAGTAGCCAACTTAAGGGGGCTTCCACTGGCCAAATCTGGGTCAATTAGAGCATCAAAATAATGATATTATCAGATTATAACTCATAAAATAAAACAGGAGGCTGTTAGTACATACAGATACAAATAAATGAATATATTGCAAGTCTGATGAAGAATAAGATAATTACATAGTATTTCCTCATAAACTACTTAGAAATTACAGAGGAAAAAGGAGTAACTTCCCAGTGGGAAAGCCTGGCCAACCACCTTAATCAAACGATCCAAGTGAACGTCAGAAACCGGACACACTGAGACTGTGTGCTGCCGGATGGGCACGATGAGCCGTACTCACATCACTTCCGTGATATCCCTGCTGAAGATACAGAACCCGAACCTCATAGTAAGGAGACATCAAATAGGCCCAAATTGAATGACATTCTACAAAATAACTGGGCTGTAATCTTCAGAAGTGTCAAGATCTTAAAAAACAATGAATGACTGAGGAACTGTCCCAGAGTTTAGATTAAAGAGACATGACAATTACATGCAATGCACAATTCTGAACCAAATCTTTTTGCTATAAAGGCAATGACTGGGACAACCAGGGAATCTTGAATGGGGTCTGAGGATTAGATGACAGTAATTTATCATTAGTTCCCTGCTTTTGATTGTTGTGTTGCAATTATGTGGGAGAATGTCTTTATTTGTCAAAAATATACAGTGAAGTATTCAGGGGCAATGGGCATCAGGCAGGCAATTTACTCCCAATGGTTCAAGAAAAGCCTGTTATTTGTAGTGTACTTGCAACTTTTCTGTAAGTCTGAGTGTTTCAAATAAAACGAAACTTAAAGACATTTTAAAGAAATCAGGGAAAATGGAATAAAGACTATTTTACAGCCAGTCTGTGTAAAGTGGTGTTTATAGCTAATCAAGCACACGCAGTTACAGATTTTTTTTGTTCCTTCTCCACTCTGTTTCAACTAGCCTTAAAAAAAAAAAAAAAAAGACTTTTTCTTTTTTGAAGATAGAGTGTCACTCTGTCACGCCTGGTAGAGTGCAGTGGCATCATCAGAGCTCACTGCAACCTCAAACTCCTGGGCTCAAGTGATCCTCCTGCCTTAGCCTCTCTAGTAGCTGGGACTACAGGCACATGCCACAAAGCACGGCTAATTTTTCTACTTTTTGGAGAGATGGGGTCTCGCTCCAGTAATCCTTCCGCTTCAGCCCCCCAGAGTGCTAAGATTACAGGTGTGAGCCACTGCGCCTGGCCAAAAAAGGACCTTTTTACATCATTTATATCACTATATAAAATGGTATTAAGGAATTATTGTTAATTTGGTTAGGTGGGATAACAGTATCTTGGTTAAGTTTTTAAAAAGCTTTACTTGTTGGAGATACAAACTGAAATACTGATGGTGAAACAGTATGATGTCTAGAATTTGCTTTAAAATAATTCAGCAATAAAACGTGAGACAAAACATACTGCTGGCAAGGATGTGGTGTAATTGTAGCTCTCAACCACTGTTGTTTGTGCAAACTGGTACAATGACTTTGGAAAACTGTTTGGTACTAAAGCTGAACATAGCCTATCCCATAGTTTTCCTCTCCCAGGTACACAGCCAACAGAAATATGGCCGGGTGCAGTGGCTCATGCCTGTAATCCCACCACTCTGGGAGGCCAAGGTGGGAGGATAATTCGAGCTCAAGAGTTCAAGACTAGCCTGAGCAAGAGTGAGACCCCATCTCTACTAAAAACAGAAAAATTAACCAGGTGTGGTGTCGCTCGCCTATCGTCCCAGCTACTCGGTAGGCTTAAGCAGGAAGATCTCGAGTCCAGGAGTTTGAGGTTGCAATGCGATATGATGAAGCTACTGCACTCTAGGCCCAGTCAACAGAGCGAGACCTTGTCTCTATAAAAAAAAAAAAAAGAACAGAAATGACTGCTTCTCTCCACCAAGACATGTATAATAATGTTTATGACAGCACTATTTGTAATAGCCCAAACTGCAAATTACCCAAATGCCTAGCAACAGTACAGTGGTATATAAATGATGGTATGTTCACGTAAGAGAATACCAACCATACAGCAATAAGAATAAAGGAACTACAACTACAAAAATATGGAGGAATATTACAAATATAATGGTGAAGAAAGACTCTCACAAAAGAATACATGCTGTGCGATGCTATGTAGATAAATTTCAAAAATAAGCAAACCTATCCTAAGGTGTTAGAAATCATGATAGAGGTGACCCTTGGGGAGGAAGGGTTTGGGATTAGAAGGGGCAAAAGGGGGAACTTCTGGGATGTTGGTGATGTTTTGTCTCTTAATCTGGGTGCTGGTTAAAGGAGTTC
>RJWJ010034028.1:0-17508 GCA_004363605.1 Indri indri | reverse complement strand
AAAAAAAGAACAATGTCTTCAATGCCTTCATGGAGGTCTTAAGGAAGTGGAATAAGGGCAGAGTCGAGAAAGCACCTCACTCTTCAGGCATCAGGGTCAAAAAAGGCTTTCCCCAGAGAAATGGACCCCGAGGCCTTAAAAACTGAGTAGGATTTCACCACAAGAACGGGGAAGACAACGGCTCAGGCAAGGAGAACAGTTAAGTGCCAAGGCATGTGTGATGAGCAATCTCAGGTGTTACCGTGAGGCTGCAACCCACACAGCGCACCGCGGTGAGACGGACGGCGCCGGCCAGGTTTTGAAGGCCCATAAATGCCACCCTCCTGAGTGACATTGGGATTTCGTTCCGAGAGCTAACGGGAATTCCTTAAGATTTTAAACCAGAGAATCGATTACGGGTTTAGAAAACACTAGAACTACGGCGTGGATAACGGACTACGAAGAAAAACATTATTTCACTATCGTATCGCTCCTCCCCGGCATAGCGTAGCGGCCCCTACCACGAACCCAAACACTGACGACCACGGAAGTCCTTCCCCAGGTGTCTGCACCCTTCTGATAGCCACACACCACGTCCCAACCTGCTTCAGCTCTCCGCCCAAATCACTTCTCTAAAACTCGCTGAAGCATCCTTCACACACACGGCCCTAAAGAGTCCGTTCGAAAATGTCATTCCGCTTCTCCCCCGACTTCGTCGGCTAACGTTCAGCTCTCACGTTCCTCCCTGCTCACGTTTCCTGCGCGCACACACCGGCGCTTCAGCTCCTGCCGCCCGTGGCGCCCGGCGCTCCGCACCCCACACCCTCGCTCGGTCTCCACGGCCCCTCCCCGCACGTACCCCCTCGGTCTTCATGTCCAGGATCTTCTCCACCTCGAACACATCCTCTCCGTCCTCCTCGCTGTCCCCAGCGGGCTCCGCTCCTCTCGCGGCGGCGTCCTTCTCCTCAACCGCTACTCCGACTCCTTCTTCGACTTCAGGGGACTCATCTGTGGTGTGGGCACCTGACACAGGAACTGCGGTCACGCTCGCTCCCTCCACAACCGGCTCCATCGTTGTAAGAGCTCAGCAAACCGCCGAGGAAAACTGGCTGCGACACACACCCAGCAGCTCCTCGCGCTCCGCGCTCGGCCTTAATCCACTTCGGCGGCGTGACGAAAATCAGCCAATGGTGTGCTCTGGGCCCTGGAGTGACACGTGCAGGAACCAATCACGTAAAGGCGGGCGCGCAGAAGCCCCCGCGGAGACCACGGGAAGCAGGTGGGCGGGCCGTGGGGGGGGGCCTGCCCAAGGCGGAAGAACGCGGTCTGCGGGCGGGGCGAAAGGGCGGGGCCGCAGCCGCCGCGGACCGTGGACGTCGGGAGGAGGGCGGCGGGGCAGAGCCGGGGGCTTTCTAGGAAAGGGACTCTGCTGCTGCCCAAACCCCAGCCGAGCAGAACAGATGCTCAGGAAATCCTTCGGCCTCAAGGCTGCAGGTTCCCTCCCCCATGTCATGTGAATGATCCAATCAAATATAACTCATACCGATGTTATATTTTAATAGGTATTGTCTAAAGATAAGGAACTGCACGCCTGGAATCCCAGCAATTGGGGAGGCCGAGTCGGGAGGACCCCTTGAGCCCAGGAGTTTGAGGCTACAGTGAGCTATGATCACACCACTGCACTCCAGCCGGGGTGACAAAGAGGAGTCCCTGTATATCAAAACAAAACAAAACAAAACGAAAAAGAGATGTACGAAGCTGTAAAGCATTCGTTCTCCAAGTTCCAGTAGTGCCTTTTTGTTTTTTCGTTGAAAATAACGGAGAAGAACATGATGAAAGGATTTGTTCAGGTTATGGTTAATTGACAGTCACCCAAAGTTAGCAAAATCCTACTAGGAAAATCCACATAAAGGTAATATATTTTTCTCACTTTGAATTTCAAATATGCAGCTGAAGTCTTTATGGCAGCGAGCTTTTTATTTTTGTTGCTTTGAATGGTGAACTTAATTACAAGATGGGCCTGATTGCCAAGTCTCTGAGGTTTAACTAAAGAATAATCTATGATCCAGCAAATCTCTTCAGAGAGGATCACCAGATCTTTAAGTTGGCTCAATGATTTATTATTTGTTTGGCTTATTAAATGCATCCTATGTACCACACTATATTAGGCATTAGGAATAGTAATACAAAGATCAATAGAACATAGTCTCCTCCTACCTGGGACCACTCAGTCTACAGAGGAAGACACAACAATTCTGACAACTCTATGTAGAGATTTTAAATAACTTTGTAAAAATATTGTGACCAAATAATAATTAGTTGATGGGAGAAAGCTCATTTTTACAGAAGAATTCCAGATAATAAGTATTTTTTAAAAGTTAGTAAATCATAATATTGCACGAAAAAGAGCCAGAGAACAAAGCCATTAAATGAAAGGTCGATGAGGAACTGGGTATTCACAGATTATTTGTTGGTTGTAGGGGAAACTCAACTTCATCCTATAAACCCCACTGATCAATGTTAGCATTACTAAGAGTAGAACAACCAGACTATATGCCTCCTGTCAACAAAAATGTTGATCCTTAATCTACTCAGGCCTTTAGAGGTAATTTCCTGTTACCGGAGTAAAAGGAAAGAGGAAGAGGAAACAGTCTGACAAACCCAGAATGTGGGATATCCCATAGGACAACTGACCCTGTTTCTTCAAGTCAAAGGCAAAAGAAGGAAGAGAAGACTGTTTCAGGTTTCTAAAAACTTGAGATGAAAAACATGGCAACATATTTTAAATCTTGATAGGTTCCTTAAACTATTCTCTGCTTTTATATATCTTTGACATAAAATAATTTTAATACATATATTCATGGTAAAAGTTGTTCAATTAATTTAAAAATACATACAATAGAAATAAAGTTCCTGTTCATCAAAGGTAACCAGTTTGTAATATGACATTATAAGTTTTTATCCCATGCATATATAAACACCCGTATAACCATTTTTTAAATGAGCTCTACAGTATATTGTTTTACAACTGCAATATATACATATATATGTATATTAATATATATAGCATGTGTGTTTACATATTTCTGTAAATTTCTAAAAGTAGAATTTCTATTAATGGAATTTATAGGTCAAAGAGGGTAGTGATTTATATTTCGATAGATGCTATGGCTTAAATGTCTGTCCCTATCTAAACTCATGTTGAAACTTAATCCCCGATGTGGTAGTATTGAGAGGTGGGGACTTTAATAGGTGCTTGGGTAATGAGGGCTCTGCCTTCATTAATGGATAAATCCATTCATGGATTAATGGGGTAATGGATTAATGGGTTATCAGGGGAGTGGGACTCGTGGCTTTATATAAAGAGGAAGAGAAACCTGAGCTAGCACCCAGCCCCTTGGCCATGTGATGCCCTGGGCCACCTCAGGACTCTGCAGAAAGTCCCTATCAGTAAGAAGGCTCTCACCAGGTGCCCAACCCTCAACATTGGACTTCCTAGCCTCCAGAACTGTAAGAAATCAATTTCGTTTCTTATAAATTACTAAGTTTCAGATATTCTGTTATAAGCAACAGAAAACAGACTAAGACATTAGACTAAGGCAATAGATATTGCCAAATTTTGTTTTACCAATACAGCTGTCCCTTGGTATCCACGGGGGATTGGTTCCAGTACCCCTGTAGATACCAAAATGTACGGACGCTCAAGTCCTGACATAAAATAGTATAGTATTTGTATATAACCTATACACCTCCTACCATATAATTTAAATCATCTGTAGATTATATGACCTAATACAATGTAAATGCTATGTAAATAGTTGCTATACTGTATTGTTTAGGGAATAATGACAAGAAAATAAAGTCTGTACATGTTCAGTACAGATGCAACCATCATAGGACTAACTACATTTTTGATCTGCCCTTGGAGGACCATCTGTATTTGTTTCCAGCAACAATGTAAGGAAGTATCTGTTTACCCATGCTCTCTTTGCCACTGGGCACTATCAATCTTTTAAATCCCTTAATCTAGTAAACCAAGAAAAGACAGCTGATCTGCTGTGATTATATCCAGCACGCAGCAGGCAAGGCCAAGACCTGACAGATTCAGCCAACAAAAATATAACGAGCCCTCTTTAGATTTGGATGGTTTATTATATATATAAACAGCAAAACGAAGAGTAGTCTAAGATGCCAGCTCCCCATGGTCCTTGTCCCACACCCCAAAAAGGATATGGAAACAAAAAGATCTAGATTATTATGACATGAGTTGCTGAGGGTCCAATGCTAGACTGTAGCTTTGGGGATTTGTAGTCTGAGCTTCGGACCTCATCAGAACTGGACAGCCATGAGAAACTCTCTCCTGACAGCCTCTCAAGGGGGTGTGGGGAGGCAGGTGGTAGAAGGAGCAGCTCCTCTAAAGCTGTCATCCTCTTGTGTTCCAGGGGATCACAAGGTTCACAATGGCTGTGGTCCAAGCCTTTGCCTGTGTGGCCTATGGTGATAGCACAAGGTGACTAGGGGCCATGGTGGAGTGGTTCCCCTACAGATTACTGAGCTATTCAGGCTTTTAACATCTTGATCTGATTTTGATAATTTACATATTTTCCCAGAAAACTGTTCATTTAATTGAGATTTTTCAAATTCATGGGCACAGAATTATACATGGAATTCTCTCATAATTCTTTTAATCACATCATGTGTATATTTCCCCCTTCCTCATTGCTGATGTTGTATATTTGTGTTTTTTTAGTTCTTTCTTGCACAGGTTTGCCAAGGGTTTGTCTATTTTTTTTTTTTTGAAGATCAAGCCCTTGGTTTTCCTTAGCAATCTATTGCTGTTTGACTTTTTCCTTTGTTTTTAAATTCATTAATTTTTATCTTCATTATTCCTGCTTATTAATTTCTGTTGTTCTTTTTCTAGACTCCAACACCACTCCAATAAATTCCTGGTTAATTTATTTTTATCGTTGCAAGGAGAGAGTCACGCAATTGGCCAATAACTCTCCACCGTCCCTGTCATCTATTCTAGGTCTTGTAGAACAGCCAGCTAGAGTTAGAAAAAGCCTGCTTCTCCTACGTGTGAACAAGGCCCTCATCAGTCTAGTGGTTGGACTCCTCCTAGACTAGTGTGGACCTCAGATAGCCTTTCCCAATCCACCCTCCCAACAGGGAAACTGAAATACATGATTCCAAGGGCAGGGCACAATTCCAACAGCTCACAGGGAAGTCCCTAAATCCCTTTTTTTATACCCACTTCTTTTAAGCAGGACCAAATTTTCTATGTGAGGAACTCTCAGTCCCATATGACTACATCATATTGTGGCTTTGAGAGCATCTGAAGCTTGTTCCTCTCTGGACCAGGTCAAGGCTAAAGCTGACAGAAATCCCACAATAGGATCTTCAGGCTGCTCCTTACAGCTCACGGTGGGCACAGGAATAACCTACCTATTAGGAACACTGAAGGAGGAAAGACCAGTGTCAGCTAACATGGCAGCCTCCAAGGCCTAAGAAGTCCAAGAGCAGCAGGAATAACCTAGTGTTGAACATTTATGTTAAATTATAATGTATAAGTGCTGGGGATTTCTTTTGCCTCTTTCTCATGTTGGATCTCTTGGTTTTTTGGATTCCATTTCTTCCTCTTTCTTGGCTGACTCCTTTATTTTGTGAGCCCATCCTCTAGGACTGGGTTTCTCAACTTCAGCACTATTGACATTTTGGGCCAGATAATTCTTTGTTATGTGAGGTTGGAGGGGTGAGCAGAGACTTTTAAATAATAGGGGTCTTGTAAACCTTTTAAAAGAGATTGGAATTTATCCCCAAGACAGTGGAGAGCTACTGAAAGGTTTTTTTTTTTTTTTCTGAGACAGAGTCTCACTCTATTGCCCTGAGTAGAGTGCTGTGGCGTCAGCCTAGCTCACAGCAACCTCAAACTCCTGGGCTCAAGTGATCCTCCTGCCTCAGCCTCCCAAGTAGCTGGGACTACAGGCATGCGCCATGCCCAGCTAATTTTTTCTATATATTTTTAGTTGTCTGATTAATTTCTTTCTATTTTTAGTAGAGACGGGTCTTGCTCTTGCTCTTGCTCAGGCTGGTCTCGAACTCCTGAGCTCAAACGATCCGCCCGCCTCGGCCTCCCAGAGTGCTAGGATTACAGGCGTGAGCCACTGCGCCCGGCCTACTGAAAGGTTTTAAGTGGCAGAATAACGGGGCCATATATGCACTTTAGGAGAATCACTCTACCTACAGTTGGGAGACTGGATTGCAGGGGTCGGAGTGGAGGCAGAAAGGCCGTTTAGGAGACTGTTACAATCATCCAGATGAAAAGGGATGGTGTTGTATAGAAGTAAAGAGAAATGGGTAGGTTTGACAGCTACTTCTGAAACAAAATCAAGAATATTTGGTTAATAATTTGATGCGGGGGGAGAGGACACAGTCAGGGGTAATTCCTAAGTTTCCGGTTTAAGTACTGGACGGGAGCACGGTGTTGCTGTGTCACTGGATAAGGAACACTCTGGGAAAGCAGGTTTCAGGGAAGATCACAAGTCCAGCCGTGACATACTCAGGAGGTAACAGTGCTGAGGGACGTAAGCGAGATGGCAGAACAGGAAGCCCAGGCCCTTGTCCCCCATGGAAACACCAGCTTAACAACAACACATGGACAAGTTTGCCTTTCCGAGAACTCCAGATGAGAGGTTGCAGCACCCACGAAACTGCTCTTCAGTAACGGGGTGCAAAGCAAGAACTGTGGTAAGGGCCTAGCTAAAAATGATGACAATAATTAGTAGCTGTCCCCCTGTGACTGCCACTCCGGAGCCACACAGCTGGTGGTCATAAAGATTCTTAACTTTCACCATAGCTGGTGTCCATTGAGATTCTTAACTTTCTCTGTAGGTAACATCACCTTTTCAAAAATCTAAAGGTAGATTTTAAGGTATCTTCCAGGCCTGCATTCCAGTGGATCAGCTGGCTCACCCAGACCAGTGGCCCAGACCAAGAAACTGACTCAGCTGGAACTGTGACCTCAGGGATTGAAACAACACATGAAGATGATTTCTACATCCCTATACTTTTGCCCCAATTAACAAACCTAATTGCCTAATCCCTTGCCTGCCAAACTACCCTTAAAAACCCTGTCTCTGAAGTTCTCGGGGAGGCGGATTTGAGAAATTTCTGTCTCCCACGTAGCACTATGTGGAATAAAGATTCTTTCTCAGCCATAAAACCTGCTGACTCAGCATATTGGCTGCTTCTTGGCCAGCGGGCAGTGAACCTGGTCGGGTGGCAGCACCCAGAGGTGCACAAAGCCAAGAAGAGATGCACTGAAGCAGGCAGTGAAAATGTGTGGCATTTTATCTTCCCTTGTCGAAGAAAAGCTAGGACAATTGTCTAGTTAGAGGAAGGACAAGGAGGGATTTATAGACAGGGGGTAGGGGGGCAGTATGAGTGGATAGAAAATTACTAAGAGGAAACACCAAGGGTAGGGGGAGATTCTGATGAAACTGATTTGACAGGACTCTTGCTAACGACAGGCCAGGGTGATCAGATATTGCCTGGAGTATGGTGGAGAATGAGGAATTTTTTTTTTTTTTAGAGACAGGGTCTCACTATGTTGCCCAGGCATGTCTCAAACTCCTGGCCACAACAGATCCTGCTGCCTCAGCCTCCCCAAATGCTGCGATTACAGGTGTGCGCCACCACACCCGTCCCAAAGAAGTTGATCAGAAATCGAGGGTGATCACATATCAAGAGTGGAGGATTCTTGATAAACTGATTTAGCAGGATTCTTGCTAAAACTTCAAGATGTCATTTTGTGATGAACCCAGAAGCCCAAAGGTCAAGGCTTAGTTGCAAAAAGGGTTCAGAGGAACCTGACAAAAGTTTGGTCAAGGAGAGATTCTTTGTTACCCCAGCCACTTCCCCTCCCTGGCATGCTGTAGTGTGATTAGGAAAAAAATTCCAACTCTTATCTTCTCCCTCAAGAGGGAAAGAGAAGAAGCAACCATGAGTCCAATGTTCAGGCTCTTCAGGGGCCTGCCTAAGGGGCAGGTTTCTGTCTCTTCTGACTTGGAGTGCTGATGACAACAGGTTTTGATGCCAGGCTGGGGTCACTAAGAATAAAGGTTTGCACCGCAGCTTGTTATGGCAACAAAGAGATTGTAGTCAGTCAGACAGACAGATACCAGGGGCAGCAAGAGATTACAGGCTCCAGATAAGAAGCAAGTAAACCTCTTTAACTGGGAAATTACACAAACGAGCCCGGATAAGATGCATCACCAGAAAAGGTTTGAAAACTCCCCAAAATCTCTAGCCAGGTTGATTGGTGAAAGTCTTCCCTTGTATAAAGCCAGTTTGATGTGCCCAAAGCTTAAAAAAGGTCACAGAGCATACAAAAAAATGGGGAAATGTGGCCCAATCAAAGGAACAAAATAAAACTTCAGAAACTGAGCCTGAAGAGATGGAGATATATGAATTACCTGACAAAGAATTTAAAATAACCATATTGCTTCTCGGACTTTTGGCTAAGATCAAGCGTAAAAATAACCGTCTTAAAGATGCTCCATGAGCTAAAACAGAACACAAACAACTAAACAAAATCAGGAAAACAATGCATGCACAAAATGAGACTATCAACAAATAGAACCTATAAAAAAGAACTAAACAGAAATTCTGGAGCTGAAGAATACAATAACTGAATGGAAAAATTTACTAGAGGGGTTTGGATTTGACTAAGTAAAAGAAAGAGTCAGCAAACTTGAAGATAGGTCATTTGGAATTACTGAGTCAGAAGAACAAAAAGAAAACAGAATGAAGAGAAGTAGGGAGAGCCTAAGGAGCTTATGGGACAATATCAAGTGGGACAATATATGCATTTTGAAAATCCCAAAAGGAGAAGAAAGAGAGAAAAGGTCAGGAGCCTACTTGAAGAAATAATGTACAAAAACTTCACAAATTTGAGTAAATAAATGGACATACAAATTCAAAAAGCTCAGTGAACTCCAAGTAGGATAATATCAGAGAGACTCATATGGAGACACATTATAATCACATATGGTCAAAATTGCAAAGAAGATCTTGAAAGCAGCAAGAAAAAAGAGACCCAACACATACAAAGGAGCTCCTGTAAGATTATGAGCAGAAACCCTACAGGCCACAGGAGAGCAGGATTATATATTTAAAGTGATTTCAAAACAACAAAAACCAAATCCTTGCTGACCAAGAATATTATAGCTGGTAAAACTTTCGTTCAAAAATGAAGGAGAAATTAAGACTTTCCCAGATAAACAAAAGCTGAGGGAGTCCATCACCACTAGACCTGCCCTACAAGAAATACTACAGGGAGTCTTTCAAGTTGAAATGAAAGGATGCTAGAGAGCAATACGAAAACATATGAAAATATTATATAAAGCTCTCTGGTAAAGGGAAATAAATAAACATAGAATCATATAGTACTATAATGTTAACATATAAATCACTTTTAATTCTGGTATAGCATTTCAAAGATAAAAGCCTAAAAGTACTTACCGCTGGCATCCCTTCCGATCGGGCCGGCAGCATCTGTCTGACTCGTCTGTGCTACAGCTGTCATGAGACGTCCTGTCGCCCTGCTCCTCTATCTAGCACTGCAGAAGTAACTTTTCCTGGTTTCTTCTTCCTTATGCTGATACTAACCTAAAATAAGGAGGTCATCTTCTTCATTGGGTTTATTTCTTCATATAAGACCTAGACAGAGTTCTCTTACTTTGTGTTTCTGCTCTTTATCTAGTGAAAGGAATGTTTCCAAATACAGGCAGGAACTCTTCCCTTTTTCCTTTACTTAATTTCAATGCTCACATTTAGATCACTATCAACAGGTTAGTAGCAACAGCCCAGGGCATAGGCAGGGCATCAGGATATGGGAAGTCACTGAAGATGAAGGCAGGACAACTGTTAAACACATGACTGAGGGAGGTCCTGGGCATCTGGGGAATGGCAGCAATGAGAACAGGTAGGGGTGTAGCCAAAAGACAAGAAAGTCAAAGAAATCCATCTGGTTTTACACAAAGGTAGAGGGGGGGATGGCCTGCAAAATGGTTGTGTAACTGGAAAGCAACCTCACACCTTTCACAAAACATAACTCAAAACGATCATAGACCTAAATGTAAAATGCAAAACTAGAAAACTTCTACCAGATAACACAGCAGACAAGCTAGATGACCCTGGGTCTGGTGATGAGTTTTTACATGCAATACCAAAAGCAAGATCTGTGGAAGAACTGCATGGGACATCTAGTTTCTCTAAGCAACAAGAAGTGGACCCAGGCATCTGCAGACCCAGGGGCCACACTGGGAGTCCGCACCACAGCCCTGCATACAGGCGGTGCCAGGAGCGCAAGTCAGCCAGAGGCCCTGCCTCCTCCTCCCTTGCTCAGTTCAGCAGGTGGCTGTCCACAAGACTCCTGAACGGGAGACAGAAACGAGCCCTGACGACCATCCACACGTGTCTCTCATCACCTTAAAACTTTGAAACACAAAAAACTGTAATATCGTAATTTTCATTTTATTATTGCTTGTTAGTTGGTTGAAACAATCCGTTCTGCTTCCATTTACCTTATTTTAAAGGGACTGATTGCTACACTACATAAAATCATAATTAAATTTCATGACAGGCGTTTATTAATGTTTGATTATTTTCTATACAGAAGCATGAGAAAAACTTAAAATCCAAATCCAATTTAATTCGGTTCAGCCTTGACTGTAACGAAGGACTCTGTGAAGAGGAGAAGCGGTATTTATGGGCTGAAGTCCCAGCAGCTGCTTGGTGGCAGAGTCCCAGTCTTTACCCAATTCAAGCCGTGGGCAGATAGATGGATACTGTCCCTCAGTTCTTCTTACCCATTCATGTGCTTTCTTTATTGCCTCGAAATCCCAGGGAATATTCCTAGGTTAAAAAGAATGTTTCCATTGATTTTAGAATATAATTACATGTGAAAGGTAATGAGGTACTAAATCTATCACATTATATTGGACAAAATGATTCTGTCAAAAATTAAGATATTTAACACATTAACTGCTGTGTGAGTTGTACTTAGTTTTGAGCCCAAGGCCTCGTGAGGCATATGTAACTCACACGCCTCTTTACCTTGGGGGCTGCGTGAACTGTTTTTCAAGTTGCATTACAACTCATGCACAGAAAACAATAAAAAGTAACACATTTTTCATTAAATTAGAAAGGATCGTTTTGTTTTCGAAGTTTTTATTCTATTTTCATAATAAAACGCCGTGGCCCCAAGGAAAAATTTTTTTTCTAGTGTGGCAGTCAAGGTGTTAATAAAAGCAGTTCTCCTTGGCATCTTAAGAATGTTCTTCTTTCTACGGTCTGACTGCTTGAGCTTACTCTCTGCACTGCCAAGTGTAATCGCTGCCCGCTTCCATGTGCCACTTCCACGACAACTGAAGCTGCTCCCAGCCTCTATATACTTGTTTATTGTTGTCCCCTGTCTACCCTTCTGGATCTAAATCCACTCTTCTTCAAGCACAAACCCGAGTACTACTTTACAAATTAGGCTGCTGTTTCTCTCTCCTTTCCATTGTACCAGGATTTCTCACCTTGATCAGGGACGGGCAGAATCCCTGAGAGTCCCCTGTGAAACTGGCGTACATTTACTTGCATAACATAAGCCAAGAACAACTTACTAGTAAAACGTGCATAACACAAAAACATCACATTTGTGTCCACAAAATGATGTGGACACCAATGAATATTCAAGACTTTCAAATACTCATGTCTATTTAAGACTTCGAAAAATTGAGATTTTTCATGAATATTAATTAGCTGCCTCCTCATTTGTTCTGTCATCTGCTAGAATGTGTAAGTGAACAAGTGGCAACATACACCAAAGTCTGAAAGAAAATTCTGTGCGGGGGCTGGGGGACTTCACATTTTGAAGATTCCCCCCACGCTCCTGATTTTCCCTGTGCCCTGGGAAAGGGCCATCAGTACAGTGTGGCGGCTGAGAGCTGGGTTCGAGTCCGGGCTGCAGCCACACAGTGCTGGCTGAGAAACACTGTGAAGCTTCCACTCAGTGCTGGGAGTCTCTGTTTCCTCAATGATGACACTAACATGAGTCTTATGGGTTTGTTGTGGGAACTAATAAAACTCACGAATTTAACATGCTTAACAGCCCCTGGCACAGAGCAAACACTCAGTAAGTGTTGGCTGAATGTCGTGATGAAATGAACATACGAAACGATAAGCACGCCTAAAGTGTTTAAAAGACTGACATTTCCCAATAATTATGAGTCTACTTATAGTTACTAATTGCTGAAAGCAACAGAACTGATTTTAAGTATTTTCACTAATTCAGCTGGCCTTGTTTCAGTCCAGTTGGCCTCTAAACTTTTTGGTTGACCATCTAAGTAGGAGGAAAATCTTGCTTATATACCCTGATGTAATGTGCATCTTAAAACAGAAAATATAGGGGAAAAAATTTAAAACAGATGATAAACAGGAAATAAAAATATTTACATAGTTTTGTCTTATTTATTAACATACCACCAAACCATTTTGCTCACACAATAGCAGTAATATAGTAAGAGCAATATGCTGGAATATACTTCATCAATTTTGAAAATCTTGGTTTACTACTTTGAGATAATCACAATTCTAAAGCGGGTTGGAAGTTAATCCTTGTTCTAATGGCTGTCAGAATTGGGAACACTCTGCATACAAGAAGGACCTCACTGGATGTGCCCATGAAATCAAATACTAAGTTTTTAGTCTCATCCACTATTGTTCAAAGTGGTTTTTCTTGATATTTATTTAATAAATTCCCACCTTTCTCAAGGAGTTGTTTTGGCAAACTAAAGAGGTGTTGCTTTTTAAAACATGGAGGTATAAATTACATACAACGAAATGCTCAATTCAGAATTTTCTGAGTACTTACTTTACATTTGATGCTGTTGGGAATAAAGAATTTAATCAGTCTTTGTGAGAGTCTAAAAATAGTTCTACTTATTTATTTTAATTTTACCTGTAAATATGTATCTCAAGGGATAAGAATTACTTTTAAACACGACGCTTAAAAATACTTATCAATAATTCTTTAATATCACAAAATATCTAGGTAATGTTTAATTTTCCTTGATTATCCCATCATTTTTTAATACAGTGGGTTTTCAAATCCAGATCTAAACAAGGTCTACGCTGGCTTTGGTTGATTCGTCTTGCGGTTACTTATAGGTTCCACCTGCCCCGCTTTTTTCTCTTACCATTCACTTCCCCACATTGCAGACTTCGCTGATTGCACTTCCATGGTGTAATTTAAAATGTTCCTTTATTCTCTCACCTAATTCAAGTTTAGGATTCAAGAGGTTTCACTTAACTTCTTTGATTTCATACATCTTAGTTCCTAACTATATCAATATCTATTTATCTTCCAAAATAACAAAATCAGAAGCACAATTAACAATGTGATTACTCACAGTAAGAATTCTCTGCAATTCTTCCTACCCATAGGTGCTATCCCACTGGGGAGGTACAGTCAGATTATGTACTGTGTTTTAAAGTCACCTTAAATCATTCCTCTTTGGGTGGTTAAGCCACCAACTTGACATTTCCCAATAATTATGAGTCTACTTATACTTACTAATTGCTGAAAGCAACAGAACTGATTTTAAGTATTTTCGCTAATTCGGCTGGCCTTGTTTTAGTCCAGTTGGCCTCTAAACTTTTTGGTTGACCATCTAAGTAGGAGGAAAATCTTGCTTATATACCCTGATGTAATGTGCATCTTAAAACAGAAAATATAGTTAGATTTGTTTCATTTTGCTTCCTATTTTTAGGGATTACTTGTTTATCTATTTGATTAAACGTTTTTTTCTTTTTCTTTTTTTTTAGAGATGGGGTCTTGTTCTGTCACCAGGCTGGAGGGCAGTAGTGTGATCACAGCTCACTGCAACCTCAAACTCTTGGGTTCGAACCATCCTCCTTTTTTTTTGTAGAGACAGAGTCTCACTATGTTGCCCAGGCTGGTCTCAAACTCCTGGCCTCAAGCTATCCTCCTACCTCAGCCTCCCAAAGAGCTAGGATTACCCGGGGTGAGCCAACATGCCTGGTCTATTTGAGTTTAAATTTTATACATTATTATGCAACAATTTTTTTTTGAGACAGTCTCACTCTGTCCCCCAGCTGGAGTGCAGTGGTGTTATCACAGCTCACTGCAACCTCAACCTCCTGGGCTCAAGCAATCCTCCTGCCTTAGCCTCCCAACTAGCTGGGACTGCAGGCGCCACCACACCTGGCTAATTCTTCTATTTTTTGTAGAGACCGGGTTGGGGGGTGGGGGGTGCTATGTTGTTGCTCACCCCTGGCCTCGAGGGATCCTCCCACCTTGACCTCCCAGAGTGCTAGGATTACAGGTGGTGAGCTACCACACCTGGCCAATTATTATGTAAAATATTTACATATAGTTCCAAAGTTAAAACTGCAAAACAAAGTAAATTAGGAGAAATCTAGCCCTGCCCTTATGGGGAGCAGGCCTGGTCCCAACAATCCTATGGTGGATCTTCCAAAAGCACACAGGATCAACATGCTACAGTGACGAGTACCAAGTCAGGAGCCAGGAGAGCCGCGCTTTTGCGCTTGTGTTACCACACGTCACCCCTGAGCCCCAGTCTTCCTGTGCAGCCTCAGGCAAAAACAGCATCAGCTCTGCCTCCCTCAGGGGATTGTGGGCAAGCTGCTACCTATGAATACTTACAACTGTAAATACATGTGAGGTATTCCCTACAGCTGGTTGTAAGGTTTAAGAAATGGTTGAAAATATAAGTGAGTTGCTTAATACTGCAGTTAAAGCCACCTGGAAACGGAAGCAGCATCATCCAATTTCATCAGTGATTTGAAGACTATTCCCTCCTGTTCCAACCTGGTTCGAAGAAACTGTAGCACTAGCAATGTGGCAATTAGGTCCAGGAGACGTGCTCTTCCTTTTACACCTGAAAGAGAAAAAAACTCCTTTATGTCTGCTGGAAACTCTGCATCTCGAACTGTGCCTGTTTATAAAATTTCCATTAAAGAATTATACTACTGTTAAGCCATAATACATTAGCAGATCATCAAACTCTGTAATACTCTTCAAGATCCTTAATTAGCTTGCTATTTAAATAAAAAATGGAACATGTGCTTATCACATGATCCTGACAGGTGTTAGGAAATGGAGCTGTATCCAGCGCACCCCTCTCTTGCCATTGTCGATAACCAGAGCAGCTGTGCGGTATGATAAAAAATACCAATTTCTAGGCTCAGAAGAGTAAACCTAAATATGCCACAGGTAAACAACAGGGATGACTGATTATGCCAGTCTGTCAAATTATTTCTAGTGATTAGTACCTACAGGTATCCAAATCAAGATATTTTACTGTATTACAACATATCAAAATTGAAAAACGAATGTTTACATACGTTGACCTCAGAAATTAACCCATTTTTATTTTTAAAAATGCAAGTCATCTTTGAAATCATTTTATATGAAAATTCATTTTGAAATATTTTTATTTTTCCAAGTGTACATTTCATGAAATTAATTTTATTCTAATTCTCCACATCTATCCATCGTCATTAGAGCCGCAGTGAGGCATGTGATGGTTTCCCAGGTAAGTCATCTTTATTTCCACCAAAGATGTTTGATACCCAGCACTGTTGTATCACTACGACATACAAAACAATGTAGCCACTTAAGGTTGTGGTTCTTTAGTTATGAGATATTTTAAGCACACGGAAAAGAGAACAGTATGATTAATACCCCATCCACTGCCCAGCTCATCATTCTGAACATTTTCCTACATCTGCTTCAAAATCTTTTCTTTAAAAGAAACAAGACATCACAAAGGTGAAGCCTCCCTTGTATAAGTGCCACAATCCGCCCTCCACCCTCAACTCTCAACTTTTCAAAGAAAAACACTATTCTGATTTGGAGATTTACATTTTCACGATGAGTTGTTTCTGAAAGTTGTTTTCAAAAGGATCATAAAGGGGCCGGGGGTGGTAGCTCACCCCTGTAATTCTAGCACTCTGGGAGGCCCAGGCGGGCGGATTGTTTGAGGCGGGAGGATCACTTGAGGTCAGGAGTTCGAGACCAGCCTGAGCAAGAGTGAGACCCCCGTCTCCACTAAAAATAGAAAAATTAGCCGGGCATGGTGGCGCATGCCTGTAGTTCCAGCTACTCGGGATGCTGAGGCAGTAGGATCACTTGAACTCAGGAGTTTGAGGTTGCTGTGAGCTAGGCCGACGCCACGGCACTCACTCTAGCCAGGGCAACAGAGTGAGACTCTGTCTCAAAAAAAAAAAAAAAAAAAGGATCATAAAAGAATATTCAGTGCCGGCAATTTTCAATTCACATTTCCAGGAATACTTAATAAACATGTATTAAATTTCTTTTATATCTTTTTTTAGGATTTCTGTCAGATAAGTTCTCTAAGCATCCCAAATCTGGCACTAATTAAGGCCATTCAGGCTGAGTACCTTCCTTGATTGGCACTTAGTTATTCAAAACAAAGTAATTGAGAGAACACCTTACAATACTAAATATCTGCAAAGACTGAAATATGTCTCCTCTTCTGGGTGGTGGTTTTGGGAAAAAGTGGCTTTGGAAAAAAACCCCAAACCTTGTCAGAATATACAATTACTTTTTTGGGTAAAGACAAAAGGATCTGTGCATAATACAAACACACACCATTAACTTTAAACCACTGAGACAGGCCGGGTGCAGTGGCTCACTCCTGTAATCCTAGCACTCTTGGGAGGCCAAGACGGGTGGATCACTCAAGGTCAGGAGTTCCAGACCAGCCTGAGCAAGAGCGAGACCCCGTCTCTACTAAAAAATAGAAAGAAATGATCTGGACAACTAAAAAAATATATATATATAAAAAAAAAATTAGCTGGGCATGGTGGCGCATGCCTGTAGTCCCAGCTACTCGGGAGGCTGAGGCAGAAGGATCGCTTGAGCCCAGGAGTTTGAGGTTGCTGTGAGCTAGGCTGACGCCACGACACTCTAGCCCGGGCAACAGAGCCAGACTCTGTCTCAAAAAAAAAAAACAAAACAAAACAGAAAACCACTGAGACAACTAAAACTGCTCATAAACTGAGAGGGCTTTTATTAAATGATACAATTTTCTTAATACATGAAAAGGGGATTAAACAAATTTTTAAAAACAACAAAACCAGCCGGGCACGGTGGCTCACGCCTGTAATCCTAGCACTCTGGGAGGCCGAGGCCGGCGGATCGTTCTGAGCTCAGGAGTTCGAGACCAGCCTGAGCAAGAGCGAGACCTCATCTCTACCAAAAATAGAAAGAAATGAATTGGACAGCTAAAAATATATATAGAAAAAATTAGCCAGGCATGGTGGTGCACACCTGTAGTCCCAGCTACTCGGGAGGTTGAGACAGTAGGATCGCTTGAGCCCAGGAGTTTGAGGTTGCTGTGAGCTAGGCTGATGCCACGGCACTCGCCCCAGGCAAGAGAGTGAGACTCTGTCTCAAAAAAAAAAAAAAAA
>RJWJ010034027.1:0-17510 GCA_004363605.1 Indri indri | reverse complement strand
ACTCGGTATTCCTTTTTTGAGAATTGCCATCAGAGCATATTGCACATTCTTCTTAATGTCTTCATTAGTGGCAAATCTTTTTTGCTTTAGTGTGGACTCTGTTTTGTTTTTTATCATATGAAAGTGATTCAGATTCAATTCTGGTGAATAAACTTAATAATCTGATTAATACTATTATTTCATCAAAAATGACACATGCATATAAAGTATTAGACACAGTTTACCTATGCCTCTGACAACAATTTCGAAAGAAAAGTTTTAAACTATATAGAGGAAAATATTCTTTTGAATAACCAAACTTTTTTTGTTTTGCCTTATTAAGTATCAGATATGGTTATAAGCAAACTTAAAAATCTGTTTTCTGGCCAGGCGGGGTGGCTCGCACCTGTAAATCCCAGCATTTTGGGAAGCTGAGGCATAAGGATCACTTGGGGCCAGGAGTTCAAGGCCAGCCTTAGCTTGACTAGTCTTAAAAAAAAAAAAAAAGAAAGAAAAAGAAAAAAAGACCAGCCTGAGCAACATAAGGAGACGCCATCTCTAAAAAAACAAACAAAAATCAACCAGGTGTGGACACGTGTCTATAGTGCCAGCTACTCAGGAGGCTGAGGCAAAAGGACCACTTGAGCCCAGTTGTAGGTTGCAGTGAGCTATGATGATGCCACTTAACTCCAGCCTAGGCAACAGAGTTAGACCCTGCAGGTGGGGGTGTGTGTGGGGGGAGTGGAATCTGTTTTCCTAAGCCATTCTATTTTTATAAAGGACTACTACATATTTTCCAAGTTTTTATAACTTTGACAATTCCAAATATTATCTTGTAAATGGAGCCATGGTTATTTTCAACCAGGTAGTAATCATTCAATGTTTAAAGTCCAACCACGCATGTCATTAAAGAAGCCACACAATCTGAATTATTTTATGGGATTTACCCTTCAAATTAAACATTACCTACCCATGCAGCAAATAAGCAAAACAGATAACTAAAGAATTATGAAGGGCTCACGCCTGTAATCCTAGCACTCTGGGAGGCCGAGGCGGGAGGATTGCTTGAGGTCAGGAATTCAAGACCAGCCTGAACAAGAGCGAGACCCCATCTCTACTAAAAACAGAAAGAAATTATCTGGACAACTAAAAATATACGTAGAAAAAATTAGCCGGGCATGGTGGCGCATGCCTGTAGTCCCAGCTACTTGGGAGGCTGAGGCAGAAGGATTGCTTGAGCCCAGGAGTTTGAGGTTGCTGTGAGCTAGGCTGACGCCACGGCACTCTACTCAGGGCAGTAGAGTGAGACTCTTGTCTCAAAAAGAACAAAAAAAAAAAGAATTATGAAATGTGGAAATCAAAATACAAACTAGATTAAAACTATGGCACTGATCTAAAGATGATATAACAGAGGTAAAAAATACCACTCACTGGACTCAACTGAAAGAATAACAAGAAACATTTTCCTGTGCTCAAGTTTCCCCTGTGGTGCTTAAATATCTTTAGAAAAGTATCAAGGCATTATTATTTTGAAAGCGTAAACCAATATTGTATTGAGAAATGTAAACTCCCTTTATCATACTTTCACTTTCAAAAGTATTTTATCATCCTTTTTAATCCCAAAACCAACTTCTTAGACTTGTATTTCTGAACACTAGCACCATTCTCATTCTCCCTCAAAGTAACAGGAATGTTGCTATTAAAGAAATCAGTTTGCTAATTAAAAAAATCCTTCTGTAATGTGATTTATCATTCTCTTACTCAAGTAGCCCAAGATTTTTAAATTTTTTCCATTTCAAGACTTTTTAAAAATCCAATTTTTCTACATTTAAAGAGACATGAACCAAAGTCATCAAAACAGTCTCTCTCCATAATTTAAAGGGGCAGAGAATTACCCTGGTGACCTTTAAACTTAAGTAAAATTTAAAACAGTTCTTTATTAAACACTTCATAAATTTGATTTTCTTAAAGCTCCACTTTTATAACTTCAAACTTCATCCTAAATGGTCAAAGATCTCAATTAATAGCACTGGCACTCAAGCAGTCTGGTGTAAAAACTTGATTTACCTGTGCAACTTTCTAGCTGAAGACCCAAGGGCAGGCTAAAGCAACTCCCTAAACATAAAATCAGAGTAAAAGTAACCACCTCACAGGAGGATTACATAAGATATTTTCAGTAAAGAATATGGCACATATTAAACACTTAATAAATGTTAGCTATCAATACCTACATTATTATCCTACGGGTAGTACCATATATCCACTATAGATACGGCATTCAAAGTTTTAGCATGTTTTAAGTGCTCATTCTATTTACCTTGCTAGTAAGATCACAACAGAAATTTAACTTATTATTTGTATTATAACTGTTATGGACTCCATATTTGTGCCCCATCCACCAATAGGATGGTAGGAGGTGAGGCCTTTGGGAGGTAATTTGGTCATGAGGGTGAAGCCTCTTCATGGGATTAGTGTATTTGTAAGAGGAGGAAGAGAGCTAGCTACCCCTCTTTCTCCAAGGAAAAGTTATTTGCAACCCAGAAGAGGGCCCCAACCATGCTGGCACCCTGATCTCTGACTTCTAACCTCCAGAACTCTGAGAAATAAATTTCTATTGTTTACAAGTCACCCAGTCTACGGTAATTTTTTATGAGAGCCTAAACTAAGACAATAACCAAAATATTTTTATACGTATTTGTTACTAAAACAAATCAAATAAAGATATTTAAAGTGGACTATTAACTTTCTATCTTAAATATACATTCCAACATCTGAATTTTCCACTTCTCACACGGAAGATCTTTTTTTTTTTTTTGAGACGGGGTCTCACTGTGTTACCTGGGCTACAGTGCCATGGCATCAGCCTAGCTCACAGCAACCTCAAACTCCTGGGCTCAAGCGATCCTCCTGCCTCAGCCTTCCAAGTAGCTGGGACTATAAGCATGTGCCACCACGCCCAGCTAATTACTTTCCATTTTTAGTTGTCTGGCTAATTTCTATTTTTATTTTTATTTTTTTTAAAAAGGGATGGACTGGAGGACCTAAAGGCCCTCCCACCACCCATCCCCAGCAGCAGAGCCACACT
Organism: Indri indri; assembly: GCA_004363605.1. Lineage (NCBI taxonomy): Eukaryota > Metazoa > Chordata > Mammalia > Primates > Indriidae > Indri > Indri indri. Next base: position 14,446 of record RJWJ010034027.1, on the reverse strand, counting down.
CTCTATTTTTAGTAGAGATGTGGTCTTGCTCTTGCTGAGGCTGGTCTTGAACTCCTGAGCTCAAATGATCCTCCCACCTCGGCCTCCCAGCGTGCTAGGATTACAGGTGTGAGCCACTACACCTGGCTGGAAGATCTTTTAAATAATACCAAACCTTGACAATCTGAACTAAATTTACCTCTTCAATTTAGTATTTACCATTTCATTCACTATCAACTAAGAGATATATAAGCATAATCTCTGAATAACAATTTCTCACTGATTAAAGTTGAAATAAATTAGTCCTGTGTTGACAGAACACAACCAAAGAGGCTCAAGCATACTCAGACATCTAGGTAACTGTACGTAAAACAGTCCATAAGAAGTCCAAGAACATAAAGAATTAAGCCTTTTGAAAATTATCTTTAAGCAAGTTAGAATTCTGTAGTCCTAAACCCTGAATTTATAACTCTTCTTGCTGTTATTTTCCTATAACTAAATTAACAAAGGTGGACCAATTTGCTGGATGACCTACCTCCTTTATCTCACCTGTCTTCAACAGACAGGTTCTTCTGGAACCTCAGGCTAGGATCACTAATAGTAAGTTGGAAAGATGGAACAGAACATTTTATCATGATGAATAGTGGTTATGCTGACAAATGCTCTAACCAGCCTTAAAGCTTTAAAAGCTTTGCTTTTAATTACCATTTACAATTGCATCAATAACACCTACACCTCACATTTCTATATTTTAAAGTCTTCACAAAGATTTTTATAAATATCATTCATAAAAGCTCTAAGGTATCTATGCCCTAATATGTTACCTTACTATCTGTAACAGAGTGATTTTCCTACAAATGCTTTGCTGATAATAAGTGATCAATAAATACTGTTTCCTAACAACAAACCTGAAGAAAGGGGTATCAACATGCTGCAAAGTATTAATTAGGGCCCAAATCCTTCATTCCAGTAAGAAATAATCCTTATTTTACCAAATCTAAGACAGTGATGCTGGTGTGATAAAAAAAAAATTATTGGCCAGCATGGTGGCTCATGCCTGTAATCCTAGCACTATGGGAGGCTGAGGCAGGAGGATCACTTGAGCTCAGGAGTTGAGACCAGCCTCAGCAAGAGTGAGACCCCGTCTCTACTAAAAAAAAGAAAGAAATTAGCTAGGCAACTAAAAATAGAAAAAAAAAATTAGCCAAGTGTGGTGGCACAGGCCCATAGTCCCACCTATTTGGGAGGCTGAGGCAGGAGGATCGCTTGAGCCCAGGAGTTTGAGGTTGCTGTGAGCTAGGCTGATGCCACGGCACTCTAGCCCTGGCAACAGAGCAAGACTCTGACCTCTCCGCCAAAAAAAAAAACCATCAAAAGATTTCAATGGAAGGTTCTCTCACAACTAGGTCACAAGTACCACTTGGCTGACGGCAATTATAAGACTTCATAGATTCTAAGACACGTACTGATTTAAAGAAGTTGAAAACAGAAAAATATGCATCTTGGAATCAACTAAATAGGATAAAAGCATATTCTATGAAATACTAAAGTGTCATGTTTGTTTTGAAAAATTTTCTCAGTAACAACAAAAAGTGAAACATCATTTAGTTTCCAAAACCCTTGGACATTAACTATATTTCCCTTTATAATGTTGCCTTAGTTCACACAGCACTCAAGACACCTTCCTTCCTTCAGAAAAGGTGACAGCTAAATGCCCTAAGAAGTATTCTCAAAGTTAACAGAAAAAATTTAAAAATAAAATTTTTTAACTACTGAAAGGCTTATCACACAACTGTTAGAAAAATGAGGGTGGAAAAAAGAGCATTACTTCTATAATTTTAAAGAGTTGTTTAAGTTGCCTATCCAAATCCTTTAAAACAAAGACTTTAAACTCATCAGTTAGCCCTTTGAAAATGTATACAAATTAGTTTATGTGTGCCCATTTTTTCTGAGAAAATTCACTAGTTTCTCAAAAGGATCCATATCCCAAAAAGGCTAAGAATCAGTTCCTTAAAAGAATTGTTTCGGCTGGGCACGGTGGCTCACACCTGTAATCCTAGCAATCTGGGAGGCCAAGGCGGGCCAATCGTTTGAGCTCAGGAGTTCAAAACCAGCCTGAGCAAGAGTGAGACCCCGTCCCTACTAAAAATATAAAGAAATGAATCAGACAACTAAAAATACATAGAAAAAATTAGCCAGGCATGGTGGCGCATGCCTGTAGTCCCAGCTACTCGGGAGGCTGAAGCAGTAAGATCGCTTGAGCCCAGGAGTTTGAGGTTGCTGTGAGCTAGGCTGAAGCCACGGCACTCTAGCCCGGGCAACACAGTGAGACTCTGTCTCAAAAAAAAAAAAAAAAAAGAATTGTTTCGACTATATATTAAGAATTAAAGCCTGGGTGCACTGGCTCACGCCTGTAATCCTAGCACTCTGGGAGGCCGAGGCAGGAGGATCTCTTGAGGTCAGGAGTTTGAGACCAGCTTGAGCAAGAGCGAGACCCCATCTCTACTAAAAATAGAAACAAATTAGCCCAGTCTCTACTAAAAATAGAAACAAATTAGCCAGACAACTAAAAACATATACAGAAAAAATTAGCTAGGCATGGTGATACATGCCTGTAGTCCCAGCTACTTGGGAGACTGAGGCAGAAGGATGGCTTGAGCCCAGGAGTCTGAGGTTGCTGTGAGCTAGGCTGATGCCACGGCACTCTAGCCTGGGCAATGGAGTAAAACTCTGTCTCCAAAAAAAGAAAAAAAAAATTAAAGAGCCATAAAGTAGAGTATACTAAAATCTAAATGACATTGGCAGGTAGGTTAAGTCTGGTGTGGGTCTTTTTGAGGGAGACAGAAGACAGGAAATAGATTCATTTTTTTTCCTGAACAAATGAAGCTTAAGAAATCATGCATATTCCCTTATTTAAAAAAATGTATTTAAGAGTTTCTTTAATATAAGTCAGTGTTAAGTGTAATAAAGAAGTGTTCTAGTAAGAAATACTTTGAGTATATAACAATTGCTTTCTAAATTATCAGTTTGGGGTTCACTAAAAAATGGAACACACCTATATTTCATTACCTTAATCAGAATAAAATCAAAACTACAAAAAGTTAACTGAAATAGCTTAAGCTTTCTCTATCATTTAAATTTTTATGTTAGGCATATCATGAAAGAGGCACTCTTGGTTTCTGACTCTATATATACTCACTGCTACGATGCTTTTAGATAAATACTGCAGGAGTTCCAAGGACGAAAACACCCACACTAAGTTATGATCATTATCAGGAGTTATTTGAAAAGATAGTTCCTGGCCAGGCGCGGTGGCTCACGCCTGTAATCCTAGCACTCTGGGAGGCCAAGGCGGGCGGATTGTTTGAGCTCAGGAGTTCGAGACCAGCTCTGAGCAAGAGACCCCATCTCTACTAAAAAAAAAAAAATAGAAAGAAATTATCTGAACAACTGAAAATATATAGAAAAAATTAGCCGGGCATGGTGGCACATGCCTGTAGTCCCAGCTACTCGGGAGGCTGAGGCAGTAGGATCGCTTGAGCCCAGGAGTTTGAGGTTGCTGTGAGCTAGGCTAACGCCATGGCACTCACTCTAGCCAGGGCAACAGAGTGAGACTCTGTCTCAAAAAAAAAAAAAAAAAAAAAAAAAAAAAAAAGAAAAGATAGTTCCTATTAATGCAAAGGAAGTAAATTTGTTAAAAAGTCATCATTAACTGTTGACTTGATCAACAATTTATTTTTACTGTAACATAAAACTGACTTGTTCCACAGTAGCAAAATAAGTTCAGAGGTATTCTCAGTGTTCTAAGTCATCTCCTACTTTGTCTCTTGTGACCAACTGACCCTTAAGAGGAAAAATTCAAAGAAGCAGGGAAATTCAGATAGTCCATCAATCAGATCAATAAACTGGACAAAAGATAGCAAGGCCAAAAGATTCTATAATATAGATAACAGGCAAAAACCACCTTTGCCCCTCCTACATCAATACTCCCCAAAGCTAGGAAATCCACAGATTAGAGATACTAAATAAGCAAAAGCAGGATGAAGCAAAAAAAAAAAGTTGTGAAATACAGGCCTCAAGTCTCCAATGCAGACCCTGTGGTTAAAACATTCTGGAGCCGATTAATTCAGGGAGAAAAAGATGTTAGAAACCTATCAGTATGTAAAAAGTTAAAGGTGTTACATTATGAAAAATTTAAAGAATGACTGGCAGTCCCACTGCCTTCAGAAATGATTATGCCAAATACAGGAAAGAGTTTATTTAACTTTAAAATAAATTATACTAAATGTTCAAGGACTAACATTTGAAAAGGGAGAAGAGTGGTAGAGAAAGCTCTGTGCCAACTTTAAACTGCAGCTGTAGTGGAACACACTAAAAGCCTTGTTTTAAGACAAAAGCAGTGAAATAAAAAACAATGGTTTTAGACTTATCCCCAGTGCTAACTGCTCATGACCATAAATTTGCCTTTTTCCAAGGAAGGATTAATGGGACAAAAGGCATACAATAAGGGAAAACGTAGAAGAAAATGCAACTGAACAAACTTCTCACACAAGACTGAAACATAAAACCTGTTTACGAATTTTCATATGGAATTTAAGGTAAAAACACTCAAAAATTAAGAAATCTACACATACGACGAAATAGGAAATTAAAAACATTCTTTTAAACAGGACTGAAGTTAAAAAGATTTAATTTAAATCAGTGTATACTACAGGGAATCCTTCAGTACTACCTATTCCAAACAGAAGGTTCTCCACACTCCTCTCCCAGTTACTCAAGCAAAAATATTACCATTTGCAACCATTATTTTCTTTCACATACAGTTTGTATTTTTTTTAAAAAAACCTTGGAAATTATTCTAACTAACATCCATTTACCTTATCAGTTGTACCAAACAATGATACTTTTTGGAAATTAAACTTCATTCCACTAAAGTTAGCCAGTAGATTTTGCTAAACAATGCTCTGCTAGAAAAGTTACCACATAAATTCCATTTTGTACAACTAATTTTCCCAGTATCTATAAATGAAAATTTATATTTGACATATGAATTTGCCTCAACATGGACACACAATACCTTTTGCAGTTTGTCACTAATAACTTGCATGTTTACTTAGTAATTTTAAATATCTACATCGGAAAAGTATGGTGTTTGCTAACTATTAATATAAAAGACGAAGCTTAACAGTTGGTAAGGGTATTGCTCTTACGTAAGATTCTAAAAATTTGTTTTTACTAGGTAGTCAGTGACTATCACAGGCATGAATATTAAACATTCCTGTAACAATTCCATTTTATACAAAGCTGACCCAATTTCAAGCCTGAAACTGAAGTTTCTACCTTTAGAAGGGTAGAAAACAAGAGTTAAGTAATTGGGTAATCCTAAAAATACACATCACAACTACGTGACTAAGATACTCATTTAAAACTCGTGCCAAGATAACCCCTCCCTTCAAAACAAACTAAAATTGACTCACTGGCCTATTTTACTTAATTTTGAAAACAAACAAAAAAAATAAAATAAAATGGATTCCTAGGCATTCATTTCTTTTATCTCTGCCCCCACCATTTAAAACATTCGAGTCTTCAATCTGTGTGATTCCTCTCTACAAAAACACCAAAGCAAAAACAAAACAAAAAAACTCATCTCCAAGTTATCTACCTTGGAGTTAAAACAAAAGAACAAAAACAAAACACTGGATTCTGTAATGATGGTAACCACCGTTCTAAAATCAAGGAAAACAATAGAAACAATGTCTGTGGTAGCTATCTAAGGAGCCATCCCACTCGGAGAAGCCGTCTCACCTCAGATGATACTTTTCACCTGTAAGACCACCCATTTGCTAGAGTTAACCACCTGAGCCAAAGGTTTCAATTTTGTCTCCCTAAAGTGGGAAACTATCAATCTCCCCACATGACACGTTCCACCCTGTTTGGATATTTCTACACGTAGGAAAAAAAGGCTAGTAAAGTTGGTAGCTGGGCGAGGACAAAGGGCATTTTGAAAGAACCACTGACGGAGGCAAATGGAGAATGAGGACAGAAAGACGGCTAAAATAAAGTTCCCTCCAGTGGATAATGGCAAGGAGACGCTGGCACCTTTTTTTTTTTTTTTTAACCACCCCTAGGATCCTATTCTTCACTACCGCCCATTGGAATGCAAAGTTGGGCACTACCAACAACCAGGAAGCCCAACAAATCCTGAAAATGTCAGGGCACTAGGCAGCTTCTGGAATGACACTAATGCCTGTCCCCCATCCTCAGCCCCCCAAAAACAAAAGTCCAATCCTGTAACTGCAGGTCACCCTGCCCTCTGGGGCAGTTCCAGCCTGCGCAGGGAAGGTTCTGAAGGGAGGCCGAGAAAGGAAAGACAGACCACCTCTCTTTCCATACTCCCACAGCTGGGGAAACAAAGACAGCCCTCCTCCAGTAGCCACTGCCCTAACCTAAGAGGCTTTCCTATTCCTCGGTGCAGTGTGCCCTCCCGCTCCCGCCCCAGCCCCCATGACAAAGAAAAGGCACTTGGTGAGCAAGGCCTTCCTGCCTCCACGTATGGGGGAGGGGGCTGCCGAGGTGAGAAGCCCCCTCCATTCACCCGTGCTCACACTCCTGGCCCCAAAAGCAGCCAAAAGCGAAGGGAAGCAGAGGCCTCGGCCGGGGAAGCCAGGTCCGGGATGGGGGTGGGGGTACCTTGAAGTAGCCGCCTTCGTAGAGGGTGTTAGGGGGTCCGAAGATGGCCACCTCCCAGTTGTAGAGGTCGGACTCATCCACCAGGGTGATCCGGAAGCCCTCCACCGGTTCCTCCTGCAGGGATTTCAGCTCGAGCATCAGGGCCTTCTGCGAGCTGGTCATCTGCTGCTGGGCCATCGCGGCGGTGACGGCGCCGGGCCGGGGCCCCAGTCCTCACGCACCGGCCGGGCCGGACCAGGCCCCTCCCCTCCGCTTGCCCTAGGGCCGGGCCGCCCCGGTCCCTGCCTTTACACAGCCGGCGGGCCGGACCAGGCCCCAGACGGCCCGTGGGCCCTCCCGGGCTCCTCCTCACACACGACGCGGGCCGGGCCGGGCCCTTCTCCTCACACTCGGGCCGGGTGGGGGAAGGGGTTGAGGGAGTTAAGGGAATTCGCTCCTGGTCCCGGGCCTCCCCCCCCCGGAGGGGGCCTCAACTTGGGGGGGGGGGAGAGGAGGTGGAAGCGGAGGAAGGCGGCGGAGGGCCGGCGATGGTGAAGGGAGGGGGCCGGGCCGGCCCGGGAGCGCCGCGCTCGCTCGCCCTCTTGTTCTCCTCGGGGGCCGCAGGGGCCGGAGGGCGCGCGGGGCCAGAGAAAGAGGGGGGAGCGCGGCACGCTAGGGTCTCGCGGCGGCGGCGGCGGAGGCTGCGCGGGGGGAGGGGCGACGGCGGCGGAGGAGGAGGAGAGCAGCGAGAGCGCCTCGCACCGCGGGAGCGACGGAGCCGAGAAGGAGGGAGGGAGGGAGGGAGAGAAGGAGGAGGGGCGCACGCCGGCAGGGGGGCGGCTCTCGGCGGCTTGCTGCCCGACGCGCGTGCGCGCGCCCCTCCCTCCCCCGCCCGCCTCGCCTCGCCTCGCCTCGCCTCGCCCTCCACCTCCTCCTCCTCCCACTTCCCCGCCTCCTCTCCTCCCGCCCCTGTGGTGGCGGCGCTTTGTGACGCCAGCGCGTGTCCCCCGCCCTTAAAGGGCCAAGCGGCAGTGGGGCCCTAGGCGGGCCGCCGGGATCACGTGGGCCCCAAAGTGATGGTTGTGCGACTGGACGCGTCAGTTCCAAAGGCGTGCACCGGTAGGGACCTCAGGTCTACACCTATCGGCGCCTTCCTCCTATGCATATCCAAGGGCCTCTGCAGCTGTCCTCGGAGGAGTCCTGGTCGTCTGCAGGCCCCACCCTGTGACACCCAGTCTGAGGGCCCTGCACCTAATAGGTGCTTGAGTAGGATGTGCTGAGACTGTGGGTCTTTTCGGTGCAACTAGCCTTCCCGACATCTCTCCTGCATGTCCTGCCCTCAGGCCAGTGTGCCCTTGGGCAAGTCACCCACGGGAGGGGGCGGGGGACGCAGTTTCCCATACAAGAAATTGGGGAAGGTAAATAGGCCAGCTCCCCACTTCCCTTCCTAACTACAAAGAGGAAGTTATGGGGAAAGACAGAGAAATAAAATAACAAACTGAACCTGGGTCAGTTCCTTCTCAGTGTGATTTGAGCCAAGTGCTCTGGCTACCCATCAGCTTACCCATTTGTAAAATAAAAGTACTGCGGCTGGACTTTGACCCCCTAGAGGTCCTTTCAGCTTGGATGTCCAACTTGAAACAGGGATTTTTAAGATAATCATGACTGAAGACTTGGAGACAGCCTTCAGTTCTCATAATTTAGAACACAGTACTGGGCAGAGGAGAAGCAAGAAGGGGAGTAGGGAAAAAAAGAAAAAACAAAAAATAGAATACAGTACTTTTTCTCTTTGGAAGGCATGTCCTATGATAACTGCCTAAACTATTTCCTAGAAAAGCCAAGATTCCATAAGAGTTCTACACACACAATTTTGGAATCAGAAGGATCTTGGTTCAGCCCTGGCTCCACCATTTGTATTATCTCTCCCTGTTTCATAAGCTTCTGTAAAAGGAGATTAATTATACTTAACACAAACAATTGTAATGATTAAATGAGATCATCTATATACAGCATTTAGCATAGTGACTGGCACATGGTAAATGATTCATGAATAGGAACTTTAAAGGAAGAAAAAGATTGAAGGCATAGCTGTATTCTGGATAACACCCTTCGTTTTTTTAAGACTTTATTTTTACAATAGTTTTCTCTTATTTTTACAATAGTTTTCTTGTTCTGTCGTCCAGGCTAAAGTGCAGATCATAACTCACTGCAACCTCCAACTCCTAGCTCAAGGATCCCCCTGCCCTAGCCTCCTGAGTAGCTGAGACTACAGGCTCATCCTACCATACACGGCTAATTTTTAATTTTTTTATAGAGACAAGGCCTTGCTATGGTGCCCAAGCTGGTCTGGAACTCCTAGCCTGAAGCGGTCCTCCTGCTTTGGCCTCCCAAAGTGCTAGGATTGCAGGCCTCAGCCATTGTGCCTGGCAGTAAGCCAATATTGATACATTACTGTTCACTAAAGTTCATACTTTATTCACATTTCCTTAGTTTTCACCTAATGTCCTTTTTCTCTTCCAGGATTCCATCCAGGATACCAGACCTACATTTCATTTTCATGTTTCCTTAGGCTCCTCTTGACTGTGATAATTTTTTAGACTTTCCTTGTTTTTGATGACCTTGATACTTTTGAAAAGTACTATTCAAGTAGTTTATAGAATGTCCCTCAATTGGGATTTGTGATGTTTTTCTCATGATTAGACTGGGGTTATGGGTTTTTGAGGAGAAGATCACAGAGATAAAATGCCATTTTCATCACATCGTATCAAGAGCACATAATAACAACATGACTTGGCAATGTTGATGTTGACCTTGATCACCTGGGTGAGGTAGTATGCCAGGTCTCTCTAAGTTAAAGTTATTCACCCCCCCCCTTTCTTTACTGTACTCTTTGGAAACCACTATGCACAATCCACACTTAAGGAGCCCCTTCATTTTTTAGTCCTCTTTCTCTCAAAGATGAAGGTCTTGAGACCAAAATCCAGAGGAATTAGAGCTTCCCTCAGAAGAGAGGGAGTATCCTAATCAATGCAGCACCTTCTCCCAATATTATGGCTTATGCCTGAATCTCTTTCCCTCCTCCACCACTCAATTTTGTGACAAGAAGATTGTTGACCTGGAAACATGGGAGATGATGTTGACAACTTTGATAGCAAGCCTGTGAGTAGACAAAAAGGCAGAAAGTTCATCTTCAAAGCATTTCACCCACGTAAACTCATCACAGCTCCACCCTGACCTAGAGGATAATAGATCCCTAGCCTTACCCACTGGAACATACACCTGGCACCCAGGCTAGAAGCTGCTCCCTGTGCTCAAATCAGCTCATGAACTCCTTATAAGTATCCACCGTGGGCATGGCTGTAAGCTGGGAGGATGGGTTTTGCACTCAAGGCTCTTCATTCTCAGGTCAGAGGAACTGGAATTCCACAGAACTAGTTTAAGTCTTTTTACTCCAGCCAGTAAGATATTGTTTATTAGTAGGCTGCAACTGTGTCTTGTTCATCCCTGAATCCTCAGCATGCAGCGCACCATCTGATACAAAGTAGACACAAAGTAGACACTAATTGTTCTCAGAGCCTCACAGCCAAGGGCAGGAAGACAAGCAGTAATGACAGTCACGAATTGAACCCTCCCCTCCCCCCCATGTCTAATAGGCTCTCTCATGCACATACTAGGTGCTCAAGACCATAAATCCCAAAACCATATACCAGCTACTACAATGTCTGGCACATATTAGGTTCTCAAAACATACTCGTCAGAAGAATGAATGGCAGAAACAGCTTCCTACAGCTTTCTCATATTGTTTCATAATGGCAGGTAGAGATTGGCTTGACTGATTAGTGCCCTCTGGTGGTAAAGAAAACAGAATAGCTGCCCTCCGTCTCTAAGGCATCACCTGGTAGTCTCCAACCACAGCACCTCTGAAGAATAGATTATCTTTCTTCCAAAGAGAAAAGATATCGAAATCTTGGTAAGATAAACAGAGGGAAGGGTATTTGATTTATGAAGGTTAATTCTGACCTTAAAGAATGACTCTTTTTAAGGCGCCAATATTTTTTTCATTCAGCATGTAAACATATGTGTAAGACATTGCTCTTAAGGAGCCACAATCTTCCTCTAAAATTAACATCTAACATTTGCTGAGCATCACTATTTGACAGGCTCTGTACATGCAGCATCTCATTTAATCCTCACAAAAATCCATGACATGGTCATTACTAGACTATCTATTTTACTGAGTAAACTAAGGCTTAGAGCGGTTTAAAAAGTTACCCAAAGTCAGTTTGCAAATGGCAGAACCTGGAGTTGACCTCAACCATCCCACTCAGTGTGACTCCTCTTAACCACCAACCTATTGTTGACCTAAAGGGAAAAAAACTGAGGCCAGAATAATATAAGTAGAGAGTTCATTTGAGCTAAGTTTGAAGACTGCAACCCAGGAGTATAGATTCGAGTATCCCTAAATATATGCTTGGACTAGCAACAGTAGCAAGTTGATTTTTTTTTTCCTATGTGTATTCTACTTCAATAAAAAAATTTAAAAAGAAAAAAAGCTGTTGAATGAAACTGTTCTGTAGGCTCCAAAAACGTCATCATAAAACACCAAAAAAGGGGGAGCTCTAAATGTTCCAGATTAAGAGGGGAAAAGAGAAACATGACAAATTCGATAGTTGAGTTTAGATGATTATGCGTCAGGAAATAAAAGTGGGATAATTGGCAAAATTTGTATATGGAACTTATATAATAGTATTGAATCAAGGTTAAATTTCCTGAGCGTTACAACTGGACTATGATTATGTAAGAGGAAGTCCTTGATCTTAATAAATACATGCCAAAGTATTTAGAGATGTGTGCGATTGATTTTCAAAAGGCTTGCAAAATAATATGAAAATACATAGGGGAAGATAAAACAAACTTGGCAAAACATTAACACTAAGTGAATCTAGGTGAAGGCATGTGGGCGTTCATTATATTATTCCTGCAACGTTTCTGTGCTTTAAATTTTAGTAATCTTACAAAGTAAAAGCTGGAGAAAAGCCATTACAATAACCTAAACTCAACATAATGTGAGGACTAAAGCGGACAGTAAAGACAGAGAAAAATGAATACATTCAAAATATACTTTGGAGGTAGGACTGACAGGATTTGTTCATTGATAAGGCTTAATGGATGAGGAAAAAGAAATCACTGGTGTAAACAAACAATTCCCGACCACAGGGTCCAAACTGGCTCCACCCTTCCCGTTTCGTCTCAAGCGGAGGAAGTGAGGAGAAAGAAACGACGGCCAAGCTACCGCCAGACTTCCGGCGTAACGTCGCGAAGATGCCGTAAATCGAGATCGCCGTTTGGCCCCGCCCCAGTGTGCGGTCCCGGAGAGTGCTAGGCCAATGGGGAGAGACTCATGGAGCAATAACCCAATGGCTCTGGAATGGGTGGAGTCCTGAGGAATTGGGCTTGCTTGGACACGCGCGCCCCGAATTTCGGCATTTCCGCCCACATGGGAAACTACAGTGTGTGGACCTGGCTTGAATTCGAAGTGCGGGAGAGACACCTGGGCGCGGAGTGATGGGGCCGGCGCCTGCTGGAGAGCAGCTGCGCGGAGCAGCTGGGGAGCCAGAGGTGGGTTGAGCCATCTGGGAGGAAGGGAGGCTCAACGGGCGCTGCCTTGGTTGCAGGGCACGCGATGGCAGGGCCTTACAGCTCCCCGGTGAGGGACACGAGGGCGGCTCTCTTTAGAGGAAGTCCGTTTCCGCGATGCTTCCACCCTGTCGCGCTGAGACCGGGCTTGCTGGGGGCAGTGGAACCTGGTAGTATTTGAATAGAAACAGTAAAGCCTATTGAGCGACCCGTAGGTTGGGTCATTTGCTTGACCAGGACCCCCTCCTTGACGTTGAGCCGTATCTTCCTCCCTCCACAGAACTTGTGTCTAGTTCTGTTTTCCCCGCTGTAAGCGAGGGCACACGGTGGCTCTCCTGGAGCACTCCAGTAGGGCTCTTCCCAGGGCTGTAGAGAAGAGGTTTGCGATCCTGCAGACCTAGGTTTGAAGTCTGCTCATAGTATTGATGTATCAACTATAGAACCTACAGTGAACGATGGGACTTCCTTCCAGTGCCTTAAAGAATTGTTGAGGCGATGTATATTTGTACTGAATATTTCCTCTGGGGGCACGTAGGTTCTAGCTCTTCCCATGAGTGAGCACTTAACGTATACTGATACAGTCAGGGCTTGCTAGAGGAGGTGGAACCTGGCATAATTTGGATAGAGCAGCAGATAAAGCCATTTGAGAAGTCCCAGGCCTATAGCAGCAGAAGAGGAAACTCCTGGATTCACGGTACCTGAAACTGTAAGGGGCTTGGGCATTACTTAGAGCAGGGCCCGGTCAGCTTTTGCTCCTACCAGCTCTGAGTAGAGCTCCATGCTTGTGCTGTCAGGTAGACAGGGAGCCCTCAACTCAAGGAATTTTTAATCTAGAGCTCAGTAATGTTCCTCCAGGTAATGATTATCCTGAGTTTGCAGAATCTGACTCCCATCAAAAGAGGAAACAAGCAGGTGAAGCCTTTACCCACAATCTGTAGTGGTGACACTTCAGACAACAGATCCTAGATACCTATGACCCCACACTGGCTTCTCCCTCTCTGGTCACAGGTGATGGAACCAGCCCTGGAAGGCGCAGGCGAGGAGGAGAAGAAAGCATCTTCAAGGAAGCGAACAGAGGCTAGATCTCCAGCGGAGGGCCTCCTGCAGCCAGTGAAGCTCAGCAGGGCAGAACTGTACAAGGAGCCTACCAATGAGGAGCTGAATCGCCTTCGGGAGACTGAGATCCTGTTCCACTCCAGCTTGCTCCGTTTACAGGTACTGTTGGGTGGCTGGGGCTTCGGTTAGAGGGCAGACCTGGGATCCTCAGAGTGATGGACTCTCCCCTACTCTCTCTTACAGATAGAGGAGCTACTAAAGGAAGTAAGGCTGTCAGAGAAGAAGAAGGATCGGATTGATGCCTTCCTCCAGGAGGTTAACCAGCGGGTCATGAGGGTTCCTTCAGTCCCTGAGGCAAAGGTAAGGCAGGTGGCCTGGGGAACTGGGAAGCCCATGAGAAGCCTTCAGTGGGGGCATTTCAAACAGGGGCCTTGCTTTTCTCTTGAGGGGATGCTAGGGAGCTCATTTCACGGCAAGGAAGCTCAGCTGGGAGTATAGTCATTCATGTGTTCATTTACTCAGCTAGTACTTATGTGCCTTGCAGTGTTTGTGTTCTAAGGATGCATCAGTAAACAACTTATATTCTAATGTTGGGGCATGGATAACAGATAATAAGCACGATAGGTAAACCGTATGGCAGTATTAAAAGATGGTAAACACTATGGAAAAAGGAAAAAGTAGGATGAGGCAAGGGATTGGGAATATTAGGGAATGGGAGTGGTTTATAATTTTAAATAGGGTATTCAGGGTGTGCATTACTGAAGTGACATTGTGTAAAGGTTCGAAGTAGGTAAATCAGTCATATGGATACATAAGGGAACAAGAGCATTCCAGGAAGGGGAAACAGCCAGTACAAAGGCTCAAAGGCAGGAATATTCCTGTTACATTCCTTGGAATGAATGAATGGAAGATAGAGGGAGATGAATTCAGAGAGGTAATGGGGAAGGTGGCATATCATGCTGGGTCTTGTACACCCAGAGACTTTGGCTGTTGCTGTGGGTGAAATGGGGAGCCACTGCTGGGTTTGTGTTGCAGAGCAGTGATGTCTTCTAACTTTTATTTTTTATTTTTTTATTTTTATTTTTTTGAGACAGAGTCTCACTCT